>OZ025252.1:29794788-29847196 GCA_964019135.1 Arenicola marina
AGATTTTCAGGCAATGAGAACGCTTAACTTCCATTAATTACTTCTTCTCCTGCAGCTCCTAGCTTGATTCACCATTCTTCTTAAAGAGTATAGGGCCGGGTTCCCCCGGGATATGGTTCCGCTCTTCCCTTCCTTCTCCCATTGAGCGTCCTGAATATATATAACCAACCTTGATTCACCAGGCGGCATCCGCCCCCGGCCTCGGCCCCCGGCCTCGGCCCCCGGCCTCGGCCCCCGGCCCTCGGCCCCCGGCCTCGGCCCCCGGCCTCGGCCCCCCGGCCCCCCCCTCGCCCCGCCTCGGCCCCCGGCCTCGGCCCCCGGCCTCGGCCCCCGGCCTCGGCCCCCGGCCTCGGCCCCCGGCCTCGGCCCCCGGGCCTCGGCCCCCGGCCTCGGCCCCCGGCCTCGGCCCCGGCCTCGGCCCCCGGCCTCGGCCCCCGGCCCCCGGCCTCGGCCCCCGGCCTCGGCCCCCGGCCTCGGCCTGGTCTATATACTGAGGGTTAGTGACCTCTCCCCATCATGTACCACACCGCACATCAACATATACGGCCTGGTCTATATACTGAGGGTTAGTGACCTTTCCCCATCATGTACCACACCGCACATCAACATATACAGTGACGCATTCCTCTGTACCCGTGGGCGTGTCCAGACCGGGTGGGGGGGGGGGGGGAGGGGGCACAGGGGGCACGTGCTCCCCATTTTCAGACCCTAATGTATATCTGTGCCCCGCCCCCCCCCCCCCCCCCACCCTTCAAATTCTGTACCCCCTGGTCTCTCCCTCTATAATACACAGCATCAAGAAAAGGTTTATTTGATCTTTCTCTATCTTACCAACGATTATAAAGTATGCAAATAATACGTTACGTGCACCACCGTCACCTACGTACGTCTCTAGCTTTATTTTATGGGGGGGGGGGGACAAGGGGTATTTCCGTGCCTCGGGAGTGGGCTTTTCATTTCACCGTGAACTGGGAATGAGGAAAATAATTCTTCGTGAACTGGGAATGCGGTATTAGCCGACCGCCGTGATCAAGGATCATGGATATTCATCGTGTACTGGGAATTTTCATATTAAATAACCGTGAATCGGAAATCGTCAATTTAGTATCATTTATCCGCCCTTCCATTATGTGCGGGTAGTTCTTTTAATTCATCGTGATCTGGAATAAAGAAATGTATTCTTCGTGATCTGGGAACATGACCCCCCCCCCCCCCCGCGTTTACACGCATTTTGTTCATGTTTTTGTGGAACAATTTATTATGCCACCCCTCTCAGGAATTCCTGCACACGCCCCTAGTACTGCAACAAAACACCGCTTTGCATGCTTGTTGATTGCGTGTAAACTTCAAGTATCCCATCAGCATAGAGGACGAACAACAAGAGTGAGCTGGCGAATTAAGGATGTGGGTTAGGAGTGGTGGTCGATAAGGCGGGGGGGGGGGGTGGGGGTAAAGACGCTCAACGGAGTAGGTCCCACAATTTACGATGGGAGAGTTAAGTGACTTGGTTTTGTGAGGAAGGTATTTTTTTGCGACTCGGCTCTGCATGCCCTGAGGGTCGGTGGACTTAACCTGCACACACAGTCAATCGGTACACACGCAAGGTCAGTGATCTACAGTACCCGAAGTGCTGCTGGCCTGTAAGTTTTATGGCACGCCTACGTCGTTTTATTAGCAATTATTTGTTGATGCATGCACCTGCTGGATAATTATTACGTGTAGCTTTGCTGCGATCGGATAGGCATATGTTGTTTCTCGTCTCGACGCAATCGTAATAAGAATCTCAGTATGAGAAGAATGTGGGTTTGTGTCTCTCTATAATGTAATTTTCTTCCCTCTTACAATTCAGCTAGCCGGAATTAGCCATGCACGCAGCTATGTCTATGAAATTAATTATGGATCTGCTGTACTACTCGGCTATTAAACTCAAAACTACGCCCCCCCCCCCCACCCCCCACCTCGCTTCCTGGATCAGCCGCTGATATGTACCACTTCTTCGTTTGCAGCTATATCTGCAAACGAATAAATACATGTGTCCTGAAAATAGGGATGATATTCAATGACAATTTGGCGTGCCATATTTTTGTTTTGCGGTAGCACCGCCCAGGCGGAGACAAAACAAGTTGTGCTGTCGTAACAGCTCAGTGCAAAGGGGTACGGGAGTTACCATAATTTGTCCCAGTTTTGCTGGAGGGAATGGATCAACAAACCGCCACAAATGCAGGTCATACTCATGTCCCAGCAGGCAACCCAGGTGTGTGTGTGTGTGTGGGAGGGGGGGAGGGGGGCCTATAGCACCCGATTCTGAGTATATATATAGGGGTGGTGGGCGTTGCATGCTTCAAACCGGCGAGCAACTGCACACGAATCGTACTTCGTACATTGTGCTACTTGCGACAAATAATTTGAAATCGTCGTGTTTATTGAAAATAACTTGAATTAGTGGAAGAGTCCACAGACGGCGAGTCCCACAACACACCAGCTGACTGGACGCACTGCGGCCCGCCACCTATACGTAGGACAGGAACCCAACACAGGTCAGTATTTACATATATACTCCGTATATATTTGAAAAGTTGTGACGTTATATAATAGATCTATATATAGGCTACATATATGCCAGTTTATAGGGACCAGTGTGTGTGTATATGCAGCTAGCTAATTTCCACTGTCTTTTCCAGTACGCTTTATGTGAATTAAAGTTGCATATCGAGCTCTTTCCCGCCAAACCTAAAGGAGTCAAAATACAAATAACAATCAGTCCTTGAATCAGCCAAGATTTCTTTTGTCGAGTTCTGCGGTGTCTCGGGATACACATGTTTGCCATATCACAGCCGAAACAGCGACGTTTATTAGGTTTGGGAATTTATAGAATGAAACAATCGGGTTTTCTACAAATTGTGATATATATGTCGCCTGGGCTTAGTTTTGGCGGGAAAGAGCTTTAACTATGACCGCATTTAACATTTTTCATGCACTGGTTTTAAAGTGATATTAAAAGCCTCATATATGTGTACTATGGGACGTGGGCCCGATTGCCGCTAGCCCCAGTTCTGTGGCTGTAGGACGGGCAATGATCGAACAGGCCGGCCCTTCCTATTGTTGCCCGTCCTCAGTACAGCCACACAACTGGGGCTACCAATGCGGCGCTCAGCCCCCACCCTCTGCAGGGCCATACGCCCTTGGTCAATAAACAAAGGCATTCTGCATGTGTTATAAACTGTTCAGTGCCGCATTGGTTAAACACTTAAAATTGATTGAGCTATGTCCACGATACCCCCCTCCCCCTCCCCCTCCCCCCGATCGAACAACAAGTGTGGGTATGTGGTCTTCGGGGAGTGGGGCCGCCTGGGGGGAAGGTACTGGGTGCTTCCACACCATTGCAAGCCTTGCAAGAGGGCCTCCCTCCCCACTCCAAAAATGGGAAATGTGTTCCCACCTCCACCCACCCCATTGATTTCATTTCATTTGTTATTTGGCAGCCTCCCAAGATGCCTCGCAACCTTGGACCCAACGCCATTCTGAACAAAACGGCACAGGAACGGTTTATGAGTCTGGAGCAGCCAGGCAATCAGGTGCAGGTCATGTACATCTGGATCGACGGCAGTGGCGAATATATGCGAGCTAAAACACGGACACTTGACGCCGAACCCAAAGCTCCAGAAGGTGAGAACAAACTTCAGGTTAAGCCGGATTGAAGGATAAATAACACCAGAAAACATATACAGATTGATACCTAATGCTTCACATTTATATGCAAGTTAAGTGTGTTGCTCTTTCATTTCACCTTATTCGACGTCCAGTGATCGGCATGAGCTTTGGGACAGTTTTTTTTTATCAATACGTATCGTTTAAGAATTCTAGACACGATTTATTGAGCCCCTGGCTATGTAGGATCATGCTACACATCAAACGATAGCCGTCTGGCACAGGCATGTTAAGTAATGAAAGTCCTTTTAATGAACCTCGACAGCTATCAAATGCAAACCCCCATGATCATGAAAGCATGACATATTAAAGCCCGTTCTCTAGGCCTGGAGATGAATCGAGTGGGAAGGGGATCGAATAGCGCTGTATGTGCTGCAAGGGACAGATCATTTAAGGGGAGGGGGGCAGTTATCTGGCCTTTAACTGTATATAAACAAATTATATGACCCCGAAGTGTGCACACAACCCCCCCCCCCCCCGGTGATCAAATGGTTGTTCCCTAAGCGCAAATGTCGCCTCCCTTTTCCCGGGGGCCTTCCTCGTGTAGCTGGCATCCTGGGTTCGAATCTGGACCCGCGTACCTAATTTGGGTGATGTTTCATCCTTTCCTCCTTCATCGTCCTGGGGGGTTCCTTGGCCCAGTTTAGCCTTGATGTGCGAAATAGCGGCTTGAAAGAGCAACATGTCAATCCCTTCCTTTTCTCACTACGATGACGTGCAATTCGCACACCCGTCTTAAATTTCTGCATTCACTCAGAAATGTGTCTGTTTTGGTTCAAACGGTCCGGCTAATGAGCGACGCATTCATCATCCATACAAACTCCTTGCATTGCCTTATATATACGATGATATCTCCAGAATATTAGTGTGTCATAGCAACATGCAAGTACTAATGCAAACGGATGTCGTCCCATAGATTGTCCGATCTGGAACTTCGACGGGTCGTCGACGGGTCAGGCTGAGGGCTCCAACTCTGACGTCTGGCTCTACCCGGCCGCCCTCTTCAAAGATCCTTTCCGCGGGGGAAAGAACAAGTTACTCATCTGTGAGACCTACAAGTACAACAGGCTGCCGACGGGTAAGTCCGATTAACCAATTAAGACAATATGAACCAATCGGGATCAGTGAGGCGCAGCGTCTGTGTCAGTCAGATGATCAGGTGCAGCGTCCGGATCAGTCAGATGATCGGGTGCAGCGTCTGGATCAGTCAGATGGTCAGGTGCAGCGTCTGGATCAGTCAGATGTTCAGGTGCGGCGTCTGGATCAGTCAGAGGGTCAGGTGCAGCGTCTGTGTCAGTCAGATGATCAGTTGCAGCGTCTGGATCAGTCAGATGGTCAGGTGCAGCGTCTGGATTAGTCAGATGTTCAGGTGCAGCGTCTGGATCAGTCAGATGGTCAGGTGCAATGTCTTGATCAGTTAGATGATCTGGTGCAGCGTCTGGATCAGTCACATGCTCAGGTACAGCGTCTGGATCAGTCAGATGGTCATGCAGGTACAGTGTCTGGATCAGTCCGATGGTCAGGTGCATCGTCTGGATCAGTCAGATGATCAGGTGCAAGTTGTGAGATGTGTTTAATGTAGGTGGGTAAGTAATTTTGTGACATTGATTGCCAGCATAATGCAGCATTGGGAGAAGTTCACTAATCTACAACGTGTACAATATTATCTGTATAATAGAGACGGAATATGGTGTTGGATCCTTATCGGGCTCCTTTAGTGTCTTTTTACGTTTTTATAGCATCGAATCTGCTATCCCTACTGGTCCCTCCATTGAGGTCAATGATTTAGTTAATTCGTTTTGCATGCAACGAAATGACATCCTTGACGGGCTTCAAGCGGAAAATTCCCATCTCTGCGCAAATGCGTATTGCCCATCCGTAGGTGCACATAGGTGACCTAATTGGCCAATAGACCGATCCAGGCTGTCAATCATTCACTGACGTCACTTGCTTTTGTCCTACTATCAGCTATGATTGTCAATTTCATACTCACGAGTAAGGAAAAAGGACTCAAACTTGGGCGGGGCTTAGTGTCGGAGTGTGGATTGGTCTATTCATTCATTCATTCATTTAATGTTTCTATATTTGCAGAGACCAACAAGCGAAAGTCCTGCAAGGAAGTGATGGAGAAGGCCACGGATGATCACCCTTGGTTCGGGATCGAACAGGAATATACCCTTCTGGATACGGACAACCAACCCCTGGGATGGCCTAAGAACGGATATCCTGGACCACAGGGTCAGTGTCCTGTTCATCATTATAGTTCATATTATCGCCCACATACGTACGCTAGTACAGTAATCAGTATTCTACTTGAAACTCATCCACAAGGTCACACATGTGTGACGTATATGATCTAAAATGCATCACGTTGGTATGACGTTGGTATCTCTAAGTATATAATGTATCTCTCAAGTGGATGACGTATCGCTAGGTGTATGACATATATCTTAAGTGTGTGACATGTCTCTATGTGTACGACATATCTTAAGTGTGTGACGTGTCTCTGTGTCTATGTCATATCTTAAGTGTATGACGTGTCTCTAGGTGTATGACATAGCTTGAGTGTATTGCAGATCTTAAATGATGAATATCTCAAAATATTAATGTATGACATAATCTTAATTGCATGATGTATCTCATATAAGTGCATCAGCATCACATTTAAGGACTGCTCAATTAAGGACTGTGACGTATCAGACGGAATGTCTCCGTAACGTGTTTGAGACGTATCAGACGGAAGCTATCCGTGACGTGTTTCTGACGTCCTAGTGACGTATCACGTCTGAAGCTGTCCGTAACGTGTATGTTTGTGACGTGTATGTGACGTTATCATGACGTATTTCCTGCAGGTCCTTACTACTGCGGTGTAGGAGCCGGCAAAGTGTATGGCCGCGATGTTGTCGAGGCACACTACCGCGCATGCTTGTACGCAGGGGTCAAGATAGCCGGGACGAACGCTGAGGTCATGCCCGCTCAGGTCAGTCATAAGAAAGGAATGAGAAAAAACAATCAGCATATATGAATGAATTACTTACTCGCGATATATATATATAGGGGACTCAGTGTCATACTCTACTTCTTTGGTATAGGTTATTTTAATCGATAAATATTATTGGATATGGTTGCAAGTTTATGTCATTGGATGGCGGTGTTATGTTAAATCTGTTTAGCGTCTGCTATAATCACAGCTATAATGAGACTAGTCTACAACTGTACAGGCGCCTCTCTTGCATAGACGAGTGGTGAACGGTACGGTGAATGGATTCATGGTCCAGATGATGGCTCTTAATTATTATTTTTTGATTAAATTGTTTTCAATTCAATGGTAGGAGTTTATATTATATTTAGTTCCTGCTTTCGTTGGTTACGCACTCTGCTTTTTACGCATATGGGAAGTGTCGATCGTCGCAGATCACGTGGCATGAAGTGGCAAATCGTTGTGACTGATAGACTTTTCCTTTCGTCCTTGCAGTGGGAGTTCCAGGTGGGTCCCTGCGAGGGTATCGAGATGGGTGACCACCTGTGGCTGGCTCGGTTCCTTCTCCACCGTGTGGCCGAGGAGTTTGGTGTCGTGGTCAGCTTCGACCCTAAACCCATGCCAGGGGACTGGAATGGTGCGGGCGCTCATTGCAACTACAGCACGCTGCCAATGAGGGAAGATGGAGGGATTAAGTGAGTACATCGTCGTTATGCGGCACGACTGTCCTTAATTTTTGTACTGTCGGGTGAACTGTTGCGTCAGCATAGCTCACGTATCACATTTACCACAATAAGCGATTTTACCACCGTTGGCTGATTAATCAATGTATTAATTGGATGCTGTCACGTGGTATGTCATATCGTGCTAACAATTCGAGAAAGAAGACATTACCCTGATTAAATCCGCCATATACTTTGAGGAAAAACATAACATTACACTATTAAATATAGCAATGCTAATTTTCTTCTCTTTCTAATTGTGCCTCAGAGCAATCGAGGCCGCCATCGAGAAGTTATCGAAGGTCCACCAATCCCACATCATGGCCTACGACCCGCATCAAGGCAAGGACAACATGCGCCGCCTAACGGGACGCCACGAAACTGCCAGCATCGATCATTTCACGGCTGGCATCGCCAACCGCGGCGCCAGCGTACGCATCCCGCGTCACGTGGGCGAGGACGGCAAGGGCTACCTAGAAGACCGGCGGCCCTCCTCCAACTGCGACCCCTATGACGTCACGAGGATCATCGTGGAAACCACGGTGCTAGGCTAAGCAACATCGCCCTTTCCTAGTTGACTGGGGTCGACTGCCGCGTCGTCAAAAGCCGGATATGAACGGACCGGAGCGAAAAATAACGCATTGCGTTTTTTTGGTAGCTTCCACTGAAGAGAAACTGACAGGCTGGTGTCAAGAGCCAAAGGGCTGACTAGTTGATCACGAGCGTGTGTCCTTCGACAACTTGGGCTTGAGCTCCTTTTTATATTTAAAACATTTTTTATGACAGATCAATGTATGTATCTTAGCGTTCCAATCGCATGGAGTAGGGATATTGTGATGGTTTTGGAGGTTTTATAAGAGAGGAGAGGTCTTGAATACAATATACGATGTCTACTCACTCCCTCACTCTTCTGCTCCGAGTTAACATGATTAATATCATGAGGTCATGGTCAAATACGGAAAACCCCGTTTGATTATCCAAATAACCCCCCCCCCCTCCATCATCTCATCGCTCCCCCCCCACCCGCCCCGTTTATGATATGAAACATAAACTATTGTAAATAACCAATGAAGAACATTCAAGATATGGCATGAGTATCACTATTCTCACCCAAGGCAAAGATGACGGATTACATATAAGCCTACCCATCAATAGATGTATGACGCCGTCTTTTCATTTTAGGGAGAATTAAATATTCATGTATTTTTACAAACATATGTCAGATCTGCGCTTCCATAAAGGAGAAATAAATATTCATGTATTTTTTACATATTTCCAAGTTTCACTTCCATCTTACTTCTGTTATGCAAGCTTCGCCTTCGCCTTTGGACAATAGTTTTCCCGACAATCAAGTAATTAAGGTTTGTTATTAGTCAGGATGGCCAGGTTATTCCCATGAATGCAAGCTAATAGTTCACTGGCCTTCAATTTAATGACACCCATATACCAAACTGATATAAAATTACACCTTTTCATGAGCCAAATCATTATTAATCAGGCTTGCCGGGTAATTCCCATTTGCATGGACGACCATGCAACCGAATTGTTCATTGACTTTTCAATTTAATGACAACCGTGTAAAAAAACAATAAAAGGGCCCAGCTTTTCATGAGCCAGAGAGATCAATTCATCAAGCGTGTCATAATCACATAGGTATACCGAGAGATTATGCGTAAATAACAGCTGGCCTTCAACAAACTTGCGGCGCAATAAAAAAAAATTTCGATGCGCTGTTATGATTCCGTCACGTTGGCGCTATGGGCTTAACGGCTTACCATAACGTCTTATTCACAGATGGTGTGCGTTCACGTGGTGCCAAACATTCATGTTACGCGACTAATCTTAGTATCTACCAAAGATATTAGTACTAATGTCTTTGTATCCATATAGTAAATATAGTAAGGGGACGAGGCGCTGCAAGGGCTCCTACCATGCTTTGTGGCTTGCTGGTCTATCGATCAAAGGCACGAATAGGTACAGAAAACAAAACACGGAAAGGAAACAGAAAAATAGAAGAAATATAGTCCCTGACTGGTCGCTTGGTGATTGTGACATAGTCCCTGATTGGAGGCGTGGTGGCTGTGACATAGTCCCTGATTGGACGCGTGGTGGCTGTGATCTCCTCATTGGTAGACCTCAATGGTAGACCTCCTCAACGGTAAACCTCCTCAATGGTAGACCTCCTCAATGGAAAACCGTTTCAATTGCAGCCTTCAATAGCAGGCAATCCTCAATGGTAGACCTCCTCAATGGCAGACTTCCTCAATAGTAGACCTCAATGGCAGACCTCCTCAATGGTAGACCTCCTCAATGGTAGACCTCCTCAATGGCAGACCTCAATGGTAGACCTCTTCAATGGTAGACCTCCTCACTGGTAGACCTTTCCAATGGTAGACCTCCTCAATGGTAGACCTCCTCAATGGTTGACCCCCTCAATGGTAAATTTTCTCAATCACAGATCTCCTCATTAGCAGACCTCCTCATTGGTAGACACCCTCAATGGTAGACCACCTCAATTGCAGACTGCTTCAATGATAGACCCCGTCAATGGTAGATCTCCATAATGGCAGCCCTCCACAATGGTAGACCTCCTCAATGGTAGACCTCTTCAATGACAGACCTCTTCAATGGTAGACTTCCTAAATGGTAGTAATATGTGAATCCAGCGCTCTGCGCTGAAGCTACATTACCCGCGAACAAAGGGGAAGGGATTGTGATTTATGTGATTTATTTCGACACATGTGATGATACTCGTCTCTGCATTAGTCCATGCAAAGGGAGCAGGACAATTCCTTCACTCCCGGGACAAATCTCCCTGAGCAAGTTGTCCGTGACCGCCCCCCCTCTCTCCACCTTGGCAATGGCATCCGGAACGCCCTTAACAAACATTTTATAGAACACTATATAAGTTCTATATAAAAATCTATAGAAGGATTATTTTCTATAGAACGTTTGTGCATAATTCTACAGAACAATTATTATTATTATAGAGAAATTAATTTCCATAGAACATGTAGGGCTATTTCTATAGAGCAATTGGTTTATGTAGAACGTACGTAGAGATACTATTTCGACATGGCAATTGTTTTCTTCTTGTAGCCCGTTATAGTCAGGTACGTTTGCAGGTTTGCAGATGTACTCTTTATGTAAACGGATGCATGAAGGTAATTCTTCCAAGATGTATTACGCAAATCATGGCATTATTTGCGACATCATTACACTCAGTAATAATAATAATAATAATAATAATAAGTTTATTGTGCACTGTAGGCCCACAACCTCACAGTATCAATAATTTTTGTTAGCTAATACTTTTGTTTGTTCGTAAAGCGCAAACAGTTAGATTGCAGCACATTGGTCAATTCACAGTGTAGTCCAATAAAGTTCACGGTGCACTTTCCCAATTAATTTTGCCCCTGGATGTGTACTGTACTGTCGTATGAAATCGTATGTCTTAGCAGAAATACAAGATTTGTTCATCCATCTACATTGATATGATATATTTATATGCGTTTCGAAGTCTTAAGTTATAATTATATACAGTTTGCTCATGTGCTCCCCCTCTCCCCGAAAAAACCTCCAAAAAACAACACTGACCCTGAATGAACGGTTATACATGTTATTTATTTCTCATAAGACACGAACAAATGTATAGGTAGCTATATATTAATTCGTACAAACACAAATGCCACCCATATAAAGATAAATAAGATTTGATAAAGTCATCGTACTCCATATATATATCTACAAGTTACATGCATATATAATGAAAAATGGATAAACTTAGCGCATAAGTGAGGGCTAAAGCCACCCTGAAACCCTGGGCCGAGGCAGCTGGATGATAGCTTTTTGTGTGCATACCCTTTTGCAAAGAAGTTATCAACTCATCCAATGATGAGCTCGGTGGCGAGCTTGCCGCATGGAAGCCCAAAACTCTAGCATCCCCAAGGAGGAGATGGGCACGTCTCGTACGAGAAAGTGACCCACCACGATGGGATCGGGTTCGAGAAACTGAAGTTAAAGCGCCAATTCAGACGTCCATTTAGTGATAACCAAGACCTATCGGTCGCGGATAAGCTTAGTTATTCAGTCATAAGCGCAAATGCGGCGAAGCAAATCATATTAGTTAAACCCCACCAAAGTTGCACATCCATCGACTTTCGTAGACGGACGGATGCCAACTATCAACTTAGGAATTATCAAATTGACTTCATCTATTACTAGACGTTAACATAATTAAATACAGTACTATTCTTGTGTCGTCGCATGTAATTCAAGCTATACAAATGGAGTCAAAACTAAATCAATATATTAATACCTGCCCGCTATGTGTTATTGCTACTATCTATAGTTGGTTGAAACAATAATGTAAGTAAGATAGCCCTGACAGTTATTTGAAACTTTGCTGATATCTGCATACATAACGAGTATGTGCACAAATATAACTAGGAACGTATATTTAAATATCCAAACTATGTACTTCGCCTGTATGAATGGCTTTAGTATCAACATACCAGCTGATACGTTGGCCGCATGGCATCTTATTTTGGCCTAATATACAAGACTGATTGTTGACCACTAATAATAAATACTCCTTCAAATTACACATAGCACAAATTAGCTATATTTTTGGTTTCACTTCCACCACATTTAAAGCGGGTGTCCAACCTAATTTAATCGCGATCTGCACCGAAAGTTTACATCTTAAAGTTAAATTGGCGAGTGTTAACGCTTCGTTTCGGCCGACTGGTAAGGAAAACTAAATTAAGACAACCCGCCCCCAGCAATGTCAAGCAGAGCGCCATTTTGCCGGGAGCAGTGACGCGTATTGTGACTATTCATGTGGCACCGTCTTATGTTATCACTCGCGGGGAAAGAGATCAGGGCCGCGATTTACAGATGAACAGCGGCAGTTCCAAGCCGCGTAGTAGAACATGATCTTAGTGTTTAATAGAAATGTACCATCCAAACAAATTGATATGCGCCTTGCGACGATGGACTCCGCAACAATGCCATGATTGGAGTTAGAATTGCAGCTCTTTATGTTAGCGATGATCACGCGTTCTTGTTTTGCTCACACAATAGACGCAATTTCCGGTTTGAATAAATTAGAGTATCGCCTCCTGATTGGTCAATCGCGGACACACCTCCAAAAAGGGCAGCCGCCTGGTTAAGCGGCGAAATCGTGCCCGGCGGTCACTTCTAAATTTTATTGTGAGCTATAGATACGGGGAAAAAATCTGTAATTTGGAGGATAGACAATTGGGTATTATATGAATCGGTAAAGCAGCGTTAGAGGCCAGGCTGGCGGTTCCCTTTAATAAAAATGCTGATGAAATATTATTCTCATCGTTCTTGTTTGCCTATGCCGTTGCCACATTGGAGCTTTTGAAGAAGAGTAAACGCAGACAGGGTTTGCGGAATACGCCGTTAGTACCGCAATAAATGAAAATTTTCGTGCCGGAGTTACAAAATGCTAATATGGTGGTAAAGCCAAGCAAAGCCATGGGCACATCGTCGGACGAAATTAAGTTAAATGTGATTGAATAAACTATGGGTATCTGAGGGGCCCAGAGGAGACAGTATGATACCATGACGGGGACTAACATTTTGGTGGCTTTGTCGCTCCTGCCGTTGGATTTTCGTGGCGGCCAGTTTTGTGCTTCAGGTGGCGGTGGTACTGTCTCGGACTGCCCACATATATTGTGGGAAACTGTGGCTGGTTGATTACCTTGACCCGTTGCAGACACTGCCTATGGCACGAGGCTCCAGTGCCAGCTGCTGTCGACCAGTTCCGTATGATGTCTCGAATCTTGCGTTCTTCTTCACGTGGGAGCAAGCCACACAGAGAACCCGGATTTACATGACACACAGCGACCCGACAGTCACAGTGTACATAGACACACTGTAAAAAGTACCACTAATGGCTGCGATAGGCGACTGACAGTAACCCGCCTTCTGCCAGTTAATGTAATGAAAGAAAATAATTGCTGGCAACACCAGGGACGCTGCCCACGCAATAATCACGATGGCGATGATCCTTATTCTGGTCATCCATACCTCGTACCGCAGCGGGTACACGATGGCCACGTAGCGATCTAAGGCGATGCAGATCATATGAGAGGATAGGGCAAATGTGGCACAATACCCGAAACCATAGGTGATGATGTCATACTCCAAGACATGTTGGCAGTTGTCGGCATAACTGATGGTCATAAGAGTGACAGCGAAACATCCAACGAGGATATCGGCTACGGCAAGGCTGACCAACATGACATGATTTGGCCATTTTTGTATCTCTGGTGAAGAACTCCGTGAAAGCAGGATACCAATGTTGCCTAAGATGATTATCTTCACCAATTTTCTACCGAACCTAATTCCTCAAGTTTTCTTTCAAACAGAAAGGACGCAAACGCTGTTGATTCTAACAAAGCAATAGCCTGCCCTATTATCTACAATCGTCCTTAACCAATTTACATCTAATGTCCAGACAGGAAAGACGTCTGTTTGGCCGATTACGTTCATTGACAGCAATGACTTTCTTCATTGAATGATTGCCGACGTCGATTATATGCATAGAAACATAAGATACCATGTCCATCACATGAATATAGGTATGTAATAACCAAGCATGATATGATGTTCGTAGTTTAGGGTACTCCCTTGAAGACCGTGTCAGGCCGCTTATATACTAAAAAAAAATCAACACGAATTTATTATATTTCTTAAGTAGAACAAAGTTAGATCTTAACTTAACTTAGATCTGTTTGTCAAACCATAAATAGATGAAAAATGCACTTGGCACTATACAATCGGTTACTTAAGGTAGAGAGCGTGAGTCCGACCTAAAAACAACTTTCGTTCCATATATGATAATAGTGTTCACGGATCTAATTAACAAACTTTAAAACATTTTACGGATAAAAGAACCTGATCATTTGGTTCTTAATTTTCAGGTTATAACTACCATCACTTTGGACATAAAATATAAAAGCACAAAAGTGTCACGTAAGCAAGTTTTAGTTTTATGATTACCATGTAAATATAAAAATAATAGAAACGATATCCAGGATTATTTATGTAGCCTACAAGGTTTCCGACAGAATATTGTCTTTATATTATTATTGTTATTATTATTATTATTATTATTATTATGTATTAGTCATTAGTACTATTAATTGTATCTCCCACTGAAGGTGATGATTTATTAGACCTTGTGCATCGTAGTAAACGTAGACAGGATTTTCGGAATATACTGTTGGTAACAAAGTAAATAAAAAGGTTGACCCCAGAGTTGCAAGATGCCAGGACCGTAGTAATGTTAGTCACAGCTGCTGGTATCTCAGGGTCTGACAGAACGTTGAATATCAACAAATAAGACATTAGGATGTGAGGAACCCACAGAAGACAATACGCAACTAAGACGGGAACCAACATTTTAGTAGCTTTACTGCCCTAGGCTTGGACTTTCGCTGGCCGCGGCTTATGTCCGGCGCCTGCATAGTTTGGTGGCTCGCCACATCCAGCGGGCACGGATTCAGACAGTCGACATTCACCTATCGGGGCCACAACGGCTGGATGATTACCCTGACCCGTTGAAGACACTGTCTCCGGCTGCCCACCTATCTGGGCCACTGTGGCTGGGTGATTACCTTGGCCCGTTGAAGACGCCGTCTCTCGCTGCTGACAGCCTATGGCACGAGGCTCCAGTGCCAACTGTTGACCCGTTCCGAATGACGTCTCGAAACTTGCGATCTTCTTCACCTGGGAGCTAGCCACACAAAGGACCTGGATATACATGACACACAGCGACCCGACAGTCACAGTGTACAAAACCATTGGGTAAATACCGCTATTTATGGCTTGGATGGGCGATGTACAGAAACCAGCCTTATCCCAATCATGTGTTGGTGCCCAATCAATGTTATGAAAAAAATTGAACGTCGCAAAAGCCAATGCCGACGTCCACGCAATAATCACCATAGCGACGATCCTGGTCTTAGTTATCCATGCTCGTATTGCAGCGGGTACAAGACGGCCACGTAACGGTCTATAGCTATGCATATCACATGGGCGGTCGACGCCCATATAGCAAAGTAGGAGGCGCCAAACCAGAATATATCATACGCCAACACGTATTCGCAGTAATCCTCATATTTCAGCCCAATAATGGTGACGTCGTAACACCCAACGGGTATATCCGCTACCTCCAGACTGACCAAAATAACGCGGTTTTGCCATTTCCGCATTTCCGCAGACGAAATGATTGTAAGCATAATCAGAATATTGCCTGCGAATATAACAATTCCTGAGATGTAAGCAAAGGCAAGTATAAACGTAGTCAGTGAGTCGTATTGGCTGAAATCCGGCGCTGACCACTCCCACGTGTAATTGGTGTTCGTATTATTCTCCATAATCGGGCCGGCCGCTGGTCAATACGCTTAAACCTCACGACAAATATCCCCGTCAAAGTTACCCTCGGACGAGGAATTGAACCCGCGAAGGTACTCCTAGTACGGATATCGATAGAGGCAATATGCAGGACGAAACCCACAAACCGTCTTGAATGACACTTTCCGCAGATGACGCAGTTATGTCACTAGGGCTGGAATTTGCGTTGAGTATTTTGTGGAGAGTTTGTAATGCCTTAATTTCGACTAGCTGACGTGAGCAATAGACTCCAGGTTGTCAATCATTCAATGACGTCACTGTTGCTTTTATCCAATCATGTGGGGAAAAATGTCTACCAGGGGACTGCGTTATGTCGGACAAAAAAGTCGAACAAACAAAGCAGCATGTCACTTTGTCAGTTTCAGAGATGAGTACTGCTCACTTCTACCTACCGTAGGCTATGATTGTCAATTTCATACTCACGCTCACGGAAAAAGGACTCAATCGTGGGCGGGGCTTAGTCTCGGCGTGTCAATCGGTCTATTGAACCAGCGTTACGCTCTAGCGCCTTGTGTTTATTAAACTAAGTGTGTGCATCCCTAATCCCGACAGAGGTTCCTATAGCTTCACGTCAACCAAGCCATCATCTGTGACTTCCCAGAGAAGACTGGCCAATGATATTAGTGGGGGCGTCCACATAACAAACGAACAATGGAGCCCACGTGTCACTTGTTTTCTTTGTGCACACATGGCCTCTGACTGGGACGAACAATGGCGAACGCTGTGCATTGACAGGAGGTATTGGCACATAGTCCACCATTAACTAATAATAAATAATAAATGATTGAGTCCTGTATCTTGGCGACCGACTCTCTCCGAAACATGTTATTCTTTTTTGTCTCGACGGTATTCGGCAATGTACATAAATCCTGGATCTAATGCTGCTGGGAAACTAAGGAAACCCGCAGGTAGTAGCTGACTATATTTAATGCCTCCTATCTGTTGTTATTCTGATGTTCCGGTGTTCCGCCTAACCTCGCGGTAATTGTGATATAGTCAAATCAAGTCAATGTTCTTTTATTTTCACCATGTGCATAACGTATATGACAGAAATTGCGGCAACTAAACTGAAGCTGCCGTTTCAAAAATGATGTTTTTTATACAGGAAGATATACCAGAAATTAGACACACATGATAAAGGTGACCCCAACTAAGGCCATCCTGGGCCGCTATTATCAGGGTCAGCTGGAATTTGGATCTAGATATCAAAGCATCCAACCGTACAACAGAGAAACAAAACAAGAAAAAGAAACAGAAAAATAGAAGAAAATATAGTTCCTGATTAGAGGCGTGGTGGCTGTGAAAATAGTCCCTGATTGGAGGCGTGGTGGCTGTGATCTCCTCATTGGTAGACCTCAATGGTAGACCTCCTCTTTGGTAGACCTCCTCAATGGTAAACCTCCTCAATCGCAGACCTCCTTAATGACAAACCTGCTCAATGGTAGACCTTCTCAATGGTAGACCTGCTCAATGGCAGACCACCTCAGTGGCAGACCTCCTCAGTGGTAGACCTCTTCAATGGTAGACCTCCTCAATGGTAGACCTCAATGGTAGACCTCCCCAATGGCAGACGTCCTCAATAGTAGACCTCAATGGTAGACCTCCTTAATGGCAGACCTCCTCAATAGCAGACCTCCTTAATGGTAGACCTCCTCAATGGTAGACCTCCTCAATGGCAGACCTCAATGGCAGGTCTCCTCAATGGTAGACCTTCTCAATGGTAGACCTCCTCAATGGTAGACCTCCCCAATGGTAGACCTCCCCAATTGTAGACCTCCTCAATGGTAGACATCCTCAGTGGCAGACCTCCTCAATGGTATACCTCCTCAATAGTAGACCTCCTGAATGGTGGACCTTTTCACTGGTAGACCTCCTTAGTGGTAGACCTCCTCAATGGTAGACCTCCTCAATGGTAGACCTCCTCAATGGTAGACTTCCCCAATGGTAGACCTCCCCAATGGTAGACTTCCTCAATGGTAGACATCCTCAGTGGCAGACCTCAATAGTATACCTCCTCAATGGTAGACTTCCTCAGTGGTAGAGCTCTTCCGTGGCAGACCTCCTCAATGGTAGGCCTCCTCAATTGTAGATTGCCTCAATGGTAGAACTCCTCGATGGTAGACCTCTTTTATGGCGGACCTTCACAATGGTTGACCTCCTCAATGGTAGACTTCCTCAATGGTAGTCCTTCTCAATGGTAGACCTATTCAATGGCAGACCTCCTCAATGGTAGACTTCCTGAATGGTAGACATAAGTGAATCCAGCGGGAAATTCCGTGGCATTGGCATCGGCATATTCATCCATTGTGCGAGAACTTGTGTGATGCAAAGTAACCTACCGTTGGTGCCGTTATAACAGGAGCACAGCCACACGATGGATCGTTACATCACAACCAGTGCTGTTCCCTCTGTCCAGTTTTAGGCACATTTTCTCCACAAAGCCATTACCAGCTAAGTAATGCGAACACGGGAAAGACATTGCTATTGATTCTTCATCCTTCTGATGACCGGAATTCCGGTCGTATTGTTTATTAACTGCGCGACCAATTATTCACGTATCATTTTTCTTGACTGGCGACGCGCCGTAAACTGATATTATTTGTTGCGTCCTGTAATGTAGTGCGCGCGGAGTAATCGATAAGGACGGAGCACAATGGCGAACACCGACAATATGATTCGATCACGCGGTGACAAGCTGTTTGCCGCCTTGTTCCTCAACAGGCGAAGGAGGGCAAGAAATTCCATAATATCCTTCAATCTGCCCAGCGTCACAAATCTAAGCCTAAATATGCTAGACTGAGGTTAACGTTTAAAATTTCTTTTTGATGTTTGCAAGGAATTTATAAATAGCCTTGCAGATGATTGAAGAAGCCGCTGTCTATATCTACATTTTTTTTTCATTACAGTCCACATATATAGAGAATAAAATAGGGACCATATAGTGAAGTAGACGAATTCCGTAACATACGATTAGAGATTACATTTTATGAGAACTAGTGGGACCCTTTAAAGCCTGATACCCTACAAAACTAGTAACTAACGAAGCATTATGGGATCGCGGATTTGTGATATTGTCTTTCCCCTCATCTTTCCTGTATGCCATGGTTTGTACAAGTGTCGTTTATTTTCTGTCTAACCGTGAACCAGTAACGTATTAAAACAACCTGTTGATGTATGCTTGCACCGTCCATTTTTTTTGTACCCACCTTACAATTGATAGTATAAGAGAGCAATTTGTCCATCGAATGAATTCAAAGACCATTGTGAGTATTGTGCGGTAAATCAGCCTTTGTGGCCCATGTAATTGGGTACATTCCTGCATAATGTGCGCCAAAAAGACTCCAGTCGGTTATTGGACAGTACATTGATGTTGGCAAAACATGTTATTGCATGGTCAAAACAATATAGTTTGGAACAGAATATTGCTTGTCATATTAGTCCTGCATTATTACTGCTAGGCCTATGACAGGATGTTGTAATAACCCCTTTTACATGGAACCGCACGCTTCACCCAGGCGAGAATGACGAAGGGTTTTAAGATGACGTCAACGCCACACGGTTCCGATAATCCCAGCACAATATAACAGGGTTAATGTACCCAGGTAAATAATGCAAATGGCCAATAAAATGCCTCACGCCTTGCCAATCTTGCGCTATTATGAGTTTACAATTCGTTTTGATTACAACACATATACCAATTGCTTTCATGGAAGGGATAATGTGATACGATTTCGCAGTTATACGCCATCTTGGACAAAGCGTGACTGGTGTAACGAGTTCTAGGAAATATTTTGGTGTGAGCTTGATTTATTTTATATTTTTCTATGAAGATAAATACCATATTTCCAGGTTATTGGAAAGGCATGTATAAAATTAATGATCATATCTAACTCACATCCAGATTACGTAACTTTTCCGTTACATAGATGACAATATTGCATGTGGAAGTGTCTGCAAAATACGTTGTCATGGGATGACGCCATCTTGACATCGAGACAACGAGTTGTTTTACACGATGTCCGAGGCAACCATTGACTATTCACGGGGCTACAGGGCGGCTATAGGCCATTATCCTGGGTTAATGGTCGTGTTAACTAGTGCATTAGCGTCAGACATGAAGGTGGCTAAAGTGTAACCTCACCCAACCCGGATTGTGGCCCATGAAATGGACAATCGTTCCCATAGGGACACCGCTGCAACGAAAAATTACGTCACACATAACATAACTCAGGCTATGTATAGGGCTATAAAGTCTCGTTCGATTAGACTTCCGGTTTACTCACTTTGGGGACAAACAAACGAAGCACGTGTTCGGAACGAGTTTAGAATCTCTGCGCACACTGGTATCCTGATTATCTGTGACGTAGGTGTGACGTGTATGTTACGCAAAGAGAGAGACTGGGAACCAGACTACCTGCGCAAAAGCCAGGCGCCGAGGGGTGGGTCCATTGCGGAAGGCCTAGCGCTATGATTAAGAATATTTAAGAAATATAGCTTTACAAAACGGATAGATGACATATTTTTTATTCGTTTGCGCCATCACAATGACGAAAATTTGTTACGACGGGACAATACGACTGAGAAACTAACGTTTTTTTGCATTTCCTACGAAAACGAGGCATTATGACGTCACACGGATTCTCTCCGGTGCAACGTTGGCGCAACGCTTCAAACAGAAAACTTACAAAAATGTAGAAACTTGGTCTTTTCGTGATACAAAAGTGATACGAAAACATCCAACTGGTCTTATTTTATCTTTACCATGTGGTTTAATGACGCACCCGTGTGTTGTTACTCCACGCACTGCACATTTTGACAGCGGAATGGTTAAGTCGATCACTTGCTCTCGCCATTTTTGTTACCGCGGAGGCACGCGAAACTCTGTGACGTCACTCGCTGTTTGGTAAACTTGCGAAAGCCCGGGTGCAGGGCTAAATTTAGAACGTTATTTTTAGCTTTCGAGCGTCTTGAAGACGGATTCTTCCTTGTATATTCCCAAAGTTCTGCGCTTCATCGCCTCCAAATATTTTCACGTATATCTCCCATAGCCATGTTTAGTGAAATGGTACTCATAGTCTTTAGAATAAACCTGGAAAGAAATTGACTTATAGCTGCCTATATTTCAACATGGAGCACGTGTGTTTGTTTGTCCCCAAAACAAATCGCGGCCCGATTGCGAGAACTGTATAGCCCTATAGGATAAGCGGCCCACCTAGATGCACGAGACTTGTTTCTTGAGGGTATATAGGGTTGTACAGTCATTACAGGATCTTATCGAGATCCAGGAGAAAGGGATACTTATGCTCTACATCAATGCCTAGCATCAACGACCTGTACGTGCTGCCTATCTTCCGGTTGTTTGCCTTCACTCGCTTCACACATAAGATCGACTGAAGCTGTCCCTGGATGCATGAGCGCTCGACTCCATAATATATTCGAGGACCCCGCCCGCCATACAATACCTAATATACATAGGAGTACGCAACTCGCCCTAGCTGCCGCCCAAGGTGCCCTCGCTTCGACCCCTCTCACAGTCTTAATAAATATATTTCAAACTCCACGTCGCTTTGTAACATTACACAAGTGTTCATTCTTCCTAAATCCGCTCACCTCAGTCCTCATCACTGACCCAAACGCGAACGAGACATTTTGCCCGAGTGAAGCCGTAGCGGACGGACTTCCCCATATGCCGGAAGCGGAAGTAGAAGGCGATGTGCGGAGTCAAGGCCGTCGAATACGGTGGAGACCTGTCATTTACTATGAAATGCTTAAAGACAATATTCGGATGACGCAGGCCATTGCGTTTAGCCGCGCCCAGCTAGGGCAGGAACGATCGCTATATACTGATATAGGCCGCACGCAGAACTGCGCATTAGTTGATCCAGACGCTGCGAGATGGCACAAATGTGGGAAGAGGCACTTGACCTCATAGAACAGCGCCATAATTTGCTTGTAACTGGCCGGCACTGGCCGGCACAGGCAAATCTACCCTGATTTCCTATGCAGCCAAACACCTCCGAGAAAATGGCAAGCGGGTTGCTCTTACTGCCGCAACAGGCATAGCCACCTTGCAGGGTGGGGGGGAGGGCGATTGTGTTCCCACATCACGAATAATAAATTTCTTTATTCCCGTGTCACGATGAATTAAATGGAGGATTTCTCGTACAGGATATAAATTGGCGATTTTCCAATTCGCAGTTACTTAGTATTAAATTCACAGTTCACGATTGAGGACAATTATTGATTATACGAGCGCCAGTTCCCGAGTAATTATTTTCCTCATTCCCGTTTCACGGTGAAATGAAAAGCCCGTTCTCGAGGAACGTAAATACCGCTTGTACCCCCCCACCCCACTTGTAGTACAGCTGTGGGCAAGCTGACAAAACGTTACACAGTTGGTCTGGAATCCAGGTTGGTACTAAGCTGACCGTTATTGGTTTCTATTTGTAATTGCATACAGTATTTGTTATTAAGTAAAGCGGACATGCAATATCCTCATTATAGCTTTATTATATAGCCAGCAATTAAGTCAATACATAGGGATTTGCAGTTTAAAAGGCGTAACCCCTCTTCCCCCCTCACGTCGCAAGTTTTTAGAGAGCGGAGGGCTCCGCCCCCCCCCCCCCCACCACCACCCTCCGTTTCCAAATTCATAGATGCGCCCCTGTTAATGGAGCGCGATCTAAATATATTTCTCGTGAATGTTTCTTTCTCGCCCCGCTATTTCAAGCGGGTTTTGGCGGGTTTAATCTGCCTGGTACGTCTCTGCTACATACGTGTTAAATCTCGCATATAGAACGTTCGGTCATAGTCGAGCCATCCTTATCGTCATGGATGTGCTTATAAACTCATCTATGCCAATAAATGTCTATGTTTAGAGCTCATATAAATAAATATCTCATTATATCATTCTTTGCAAAAGTCTTCTTCTCGTGGGTTCGGGACACACGTGGATTTAGGATGTACATGGCAAACAGAGACACTAGTCTACAGTTATGCCATGGTATATAGATATGCTGTAGATAGTTCCACTAACGTTATGTAATGGGAAATTGACAAGACGCTGATCCAGGCCATTGAACGCAATTAACTAAATTGAAAGCTAGTAAAACTAGCGAACATATAAAAGATATATTATTATACAGATCATATGAGTAGATGCAAAGAACACGAAACCAAAGGCGACAATGCCGCTTAGGTTAGAATACTCTCACGGTAATAAACCGATCCGCACTCCGACACTAAGCCCCGCCCATGCTTGAGTTATTTTTCCTTAACTGACAAGTGTAACTGATGGTACTAGTGGGACGTACTCATCTCTGAAACTGACGAGAAAGTGACATGCAGCTTTGTTTGTCCGACTTGTTTGTCCGACCTAACGCACGTGGAAGACCTTTTTGCACCACACACCAAGGACAAAATGTAACAGTGACGTGAGTGAATAATTGACAGCCTGGATCGGTTCTACGGCTCAAGGCACTTCCCATATCCGTTTAGACGATAGTTATTTATCATATAATCGCAAATTAGGCTTCCGTCATGAATACACATATTGATTTCATTGCATGGTTAATGGTCCATCTTATATTAGTAGGAAAAGTCACAATTGCACAAAAGTACGACCACTTCACGATATGACAGTATCGTTTAAAAGCGGATATAATTTCTTGATAAACCATAAAACGCTTTGATGTTTACCTCGTTGCTGACGAACATCGTGCAATGTGGAATTAAATAGTTAACGTCTTTTGCAGATGTCTATTCGTTGACCATTCCAGTTCATTTCTTCGTGCAGTATATCATATTCTAGAGTCACACATGTGTTGCCATATATCTACACACTGTATGTACAAACATCGACATCGTCCTTTTAAAGAGTGCCACTGCTTTGCAGTTCCATTGATTCCGACATGATATTGCAATACATGTACATCTTTGGCTTCCGACATAATTTCTGAAATATCACGTAAATATAGTGTTATTAGTAGACAGTAATTGTCTTAATATTAATAATATTGCTATAGCTCTACGGTTTTTATCGTATTAGGTCGTTGGCGTCGTAGTACGCGCATGCATGCTTCACGGAATATGATGTTGGTGATACAGTAAATGAAGATATTGACTCCGGAGTTAGAAAGTGCAAAAAGCGTGGTAAGTTTCATTACAGAAAATGAAAAGAAGACACTCATAAAGGAAAACACATTGAATAGCATCATATAGAATATGATCATCTGTGGAAGCCAGATAAGGCAATAAGGCACTATGATGGGAACCAGCATTCTTGTGGCTTTGCTGGCTTTGAATGTCGCTGGCCTCGATGGTTGCGCCCAGTAACAGGAATGGTTGGAAACGAGGGTTGCACCCCAGTAACATGGGTTGCTGTCTCTCTGCTGACCTATAGACGTAGAAGGCGTGATCTTTCGTTGTTGACATCTTCTTGCAAGGGGCACGACCTCTCGCTGATGATATTTGACGGCAACTGTCTTTCGATGCGGATTTCTACTTGTACGGGGTCGTGCACCTTGCTGCCAACCTCCTCTCCGTGTTAGGCACCAATGTTCCTTGCATACCGGTTTCGAATGTTTTCTGCAATATTGCAATGTTCTTTACTTGGCTACGGACGGCACAGAGAGTGTACATTGCGAACAGTAACTCATTTCGCGCCCATGAATGCAGTTCAAGAAATTTAGTGCTGGTATAAGCAGTGCCGACGTCCACGCCATAGCCACCCTAGCGACAATCCTGGACCTGGACAGCCATACCTTGTATCGCAGCGGTTAAACGATGGCCACGTAGCGTTTCACGGCGATGCAGTACGCAGAACGCAAAGGCATAGTTGAAGATATCATACTCCAATACCTGTTCACAGTAGTTTGCATAGTCAGCACCCAACATGATCTCGAAGCACCCAACGAGTATGTCTGCTACGCCTAAACTTACCAAAATGACATGGTGTCGCCATTTTCGTATTTCTTTCGACATCATCAGTCAGTAGATTAATCACATTGCCTGCGATGATAATGACACCAATAAGACAACCAACTACAGTTGTCAAGAGTACCAAAGAATCGTTTTGATGGACATCTTTCGCAGTGTTAGCGAAACTAGTATTTTCATTCATCATGGCACCCGAGATTATCGGTTAACTCAAAAGCAAGATGTCGATGATTCGATGACAACACATAACCGTGCACCTTGTGGGTAAAGATACGTCTGTGAGGGCCCAAAACGTCCGACTGCCCAAAATGGGCCAGGATCAGGATTTTGACACCTACATACAAAATCCTGACAATTTCGCATGTTTTGGGCTCTCACATGCGTATGCCAAATACATTATCCAAATATATATTGACTGATCACCTTACAATTGGTAAAAGTGGATAGGCTGACAATACGTGGTAAATTTCGCACGTTTAAGTAAAAGCGAAATTAACAATGAATTAGGACCACTCATAATTATTGTGTTGGTCTAACATTGACATATCATTTTCAGTCAGCTTGAGTTACCACGTACTATAATTTCAATTTGGCTGATTGCCCTTGTCGTTTAGCCAGGGAAGGTGAGGGGACATCCGCCATGCTCACAAATATATCAACAACATTCAGAAGTTTCATATTTAAATACCTTGGAACATGTATCATTGGGATTTATTCCGAATCGCAATCCCTCAGTTGATTAGTCAAAAAGAATATATTTGGCCCGAGATATATTTACCATATATAAATAAATATTTATTAGTGATACAGTGATTATTCTGTTCTTAGTCTCGGGCATCTCAGTGCCTTAGAATACGACCCAACTTTGACTTTATCTAGATATTTTTCATATTTCCATATTTTTATAGCTCAGCCTTCGACTGTCATTCAAAAATCACATTATATAATTCCTTGACGTCGCATTGATAATTGGTTCATAATTTATTACGGACTGCAATAATAACGCAAATTACACTTGCTGGAATATGATTATCTTGATTTTAGCTTACTTCTCGTGGAAACTGTGTTTGGCTGTTTCTAAATTTGTTTTAAATATGTAATTACATTATCTAAATGAAAACACCCATAGAAACTGCCATGTATTCGTGTGTTAGTAAAGTAAGATGTTGCGGGTGTCCAGGTCACTAAGGCCAGTCTACCAGGAGCTAGCTGGGCGAGCATGTTACACAATGGGGTTGCCCATGGGGTTGATCTGGCGACCAGATCTATAAACACCACTAAACATAAAGCGACACCATTTAGTAACATCCCTTGGAGGCACCAGGAAATAAGGTCTCGAATAAACAACCGTCTGGTTAATGGACCATCTCATGTTAGCAGATAAAGTTACATTGTGTTCATGTCCATCATTCGCTATAGAAGTAAATAACACAAACTTGGATATTTCCACGTTGTCTTTTGTTCCTTCACATTTTTGATCGATTAGTAGCGTCCGATGTGTTTTTGTTAAAATATGACCCTGCAACGTCTGAATTCATTGTTTCCGCTCGCTAATCTATATTACATCGCATGCGATAGCTTATTGTCGATAAAAATTCCCAGAATCTGCTTAGATAGAAGCTGTGGCCGGGCCAGAGATAGACGTATGTGAGAGCCCAAAACGTCCGACTACCCAAAACGTCCTACATAGCTAAGAACCACCGAACAGTTACATTTGACGGTTCAACCATTCACAATCTGGCGATATGAAACCGTGATACGCTCGTTTTGTATCTCTTAGATAGCAATGAACGGATAACACTCGAGGAGAAACTCGAAGGGGTGGGGGGTGGGGGGGGGGGGTTAAGCATGGGGCGGTGCATAACAAACAAAAAATAAGCGTTAGCGGTATTTTACAGCCTTAATTGGCCTCTTTGCCCTCTTTTGAACTTGTCACACCCTCCGGCCGTAGATCTATCAGTTAAAACAATAATTATGCGGGGTCGGGACCACCTTAAGGACATGGACAAACTCTGGTCATGGTTCTTGTGATATATTTATTCGTGAATCCTCGAGTTGTACCAAACTGTGCATTACGTTGTAGGTGTCAAAATCCTGATCCTGGCCCATTTTGGGCAGTCGGACGTTTTGGGCCCTACACATACGTACATGCCGATGTGTGCCGATGTAGTGTCTGTATCACTCGGCAAATAAATTTGCCCTTTCCAATTCTATACGACGTGTTCTGATTTCTTGCCAGGAAACAAGCTGCTCGCGAGCCAGCTTATCTTTACGGATTCGTAACGAGTAACATAAATATAAGTTTGTGGCAGCATGTCATAAACGGTTTTGTGGCGGGCGTGGAAGGGCGCGCTATGGCAGCTCGGGCAGGCTCGCACGCAGGCGGATATACAGAGTATTAGTATACGTTAGTTGGGGCGCTATAATACTCATGTGTCCATGTAAATTGTGTCTAAAATTAATATGCTTTCATAAAATGTCCTAACTTACCCGAAATGATGACTGGATTATGAAGCATATGTAATTTTTAAGTTCAAGATATTTCTTATTCGTTTATAATAAATCGGTGAATGGACTTGAACGACTTTAGTATAATTAGCTGTTTACATTTTTGGTTTACAGCAAAGTGAATACCATCATCAGCTATGGTTAAATAACAGCTAATGTTTTTTTCAAAATTGTACAGCAAACAACGAAGCCAGCCAAATTTTGAGGGCCTATAAATATGACGGATGCGACAGGAAGTGTGGACAAGATTGGTGAAAATCGGTTTCAGCATTTGTTATGTTTAACACTTAACAAAGAATTAATTAAAAGATGTGCAGAAAGGAATAACACAATCGTGAATTAAATCCTCAATAGCAATCTCGGTGTCACTTACTTGCATGTACCTAACGTCTGAAGTCCATTGATGCATTTTATTCCACTATAATGCCAATGTATTCATCATGCAATACAGAAATCGAAGAAAAGAAATATGCAACTATATGTCTCTATAGCTTCTAATCTTAATTCCGCATTGCGAATTGCTAATATTAGTCTGCATTCGTATGAAAAATGTCATTACTTTCCTTCCCTATAATAATGTTAGATATTACCTCTGCATAAACAGCAACTTTAAGCGTACTGGACCACTTACAGTAATATACATATTTGTTCACAATACAACTTGACATAAATGTGAAGAGGGCAATAAGATCTGCGCTGATGTAAACTAAAACAATCTAATTGATGCCAAATAGGTCAAACAAACTGCCACAAACATTAAACACATGGATTTAGTAGTCCTTTAATTGATATAGAATCGTACAATATCTGAATCAAGTCCTTTAATTGATATATAATTGTACAATATCTGAATCAAATCCTTTAATTGATATATAATTGTACAATATCTGAAACAAGTCCTTTAATCGGAATAGAATTTACAATACCTGAATCACTTTCCACGCACATAAATGATAATGTTAAGTGAAGATTAAGTTAAGTTAAGTGAAGATTTCCTTGCCGTAGGTAGCCCAAAAGGGTGTCAAATGTTATAATATTCTATGGTTTGGCACGTTTGCATACAAGTACTTTATATATTTTGTGCAAAATGCATTTAAAAAGCATGCCAGTTTAGTACTGCACATAAAATATGTGCGTAATAATATAATAATAGTCACTGAAGCTAAAATAATTTAAACGACGGAACAAATGATCTATTTACAGCTTTGACATAATATGTACTATAATAAATGTTTTGTTCTGACCGTCGGGTCAAGCCCGACATTAAGATGCTGATGTTTGTTTTATCCGCGATCAGAACACAACTATATATATCATTAAGAATAGGAAAGGTAGACGTCTAAGGGCAAATATAGACACGTGCCCCATTTTGCCAATATATGGTTCCCTGTGTTTAACGCTTCACGATGTTGCGGATGGACCAATGTGTTGTAGTCTGTTTTGATAGAAGACGTCTTAGTACCAGCCCCATAGGCCAAATTATTTTGTCTGCACGTGAAACGTATACGATAAGTGTAAAATAGGATACCTTTAAGACATTGTCATATTAACCCGCTTGCATCGCAGTAAACTTAAGAAGGCTTGGCGAAATATGACGTTCGTGCCATAGTAAATGAAAACGTTTATGCCGGAGTTAGAAAGGGCAATGACCGTGGTGACATGCAAAGCTAGTGTATTACCCTCGAACGGGATTACGTTAAATGCAATCAAATATTTCAAGCACATCTGGGGAATCCAGAGGAGACAATATGTTAATATTACGGGGACCAACATCTTAGTGGCTTTGCTGCTTCGGCCTTTAACCACCTTTGGCCGTGAGTTGGGGTGAACGTTTCCTCTACGTGGTTCTGGCTCCAGATGTGAATCTGCACCTGTAGAGGGCGCCCCCTCTCGCTGCCGGCCTCTATCTGTTGGCTGTTCCACTGTTTGTTGCTTTTGGTTTGCGAATGACCTCTCGAAGCTTGCGATATGCTTCGCGTGGGAACGCGCCACATAGAGGACCCGGATGTACATGACGAACAGTGACGTCACGGTTACACTGTACATGACTATAACGTAAAAGCTCCCGCTTAAAAATGGCATAGGCGACCGACAGTAAAGTGCTGCCCGTCGATTAAGGTAGTTAAAAAAATTGAATGCTGGTGTCACAAATGATAATGTCCACGCAGTAATCACCATAGCGACGATCCTGGTTTTGGTTATCCACACCTCGTATCGCAGCGGATAAACGATGGCCACATAGCGATCTACGGCAATACAGATCATATGAGACGATGATGCGATAGCCGAAGAAGTCCCGAAACTATAGCCGAATATATCAAATGCCAATACGTGCTCACAGTAGTTGATATTATAAAGAAGGAACACAAATGTGACTTCGTAGCATCCGACGAGTATGTCCGCTACTGCCAGACTCACCAAAATGACATGATTTCTCCATTTCCGTAACTCTGGTGATGTGATCAGAGTAAGCAGGGTTAATATATTGCCCAGCAGTATAATTGCTCCTATGATGTAAGCTATTACAATGAGACCGGAAACGTCAACTAGACTGATAACATCTGTCTCCAATAATGCGGTGGCGTTTGGATCTGCACTGTTATTTTCCATTCTCATTGTGTGCAGTATTTAGTAGACAATCCAGAATCGAAACTTCGATGATCAAGAATGTGCGAAACGCTCGAATCCAACTAATGTCACGCTTGAATCCCTCTAACTGATGTCGAAATGGGTTCCATATTTTTAGTTTCCGTCAGATTCACACTCCCAATGCCCGATTTCGGCAGACTCACACTCCTGTTTCCAGCGTCCGGCAAATTCCAAATTCACACCTCTATTTCCAACGTCCGGCAGATTCACACCTCTATTGTCAGTGTCCAGCAGATTTCCAGATTGCTTCCACGTCTCTTTTATAGATCCCAGTTCAAAATTACCCGCCTGTGTGCCGGTGATGGTGGCAGTCCCTGGACACGAACAATGGGTGATTTATTACATGTGTCACTAACGCCAATCCAATAGTCCATTTGCCGGCTGAATGAGCCTTGATTCCTTTTAGGGTCAGTTGTCTAAGCTGTTCCTGTTGATGTCCAGTAGTTCACAGAGACTTCATTCCAGAAGCAAATATCAGCAGAGACTGTCGCACAACTATTACATAAAATGATGTTCGTGCTACGTACTATTGACATAGATCTATGCAGTTTTGTGGTATTCTATCACGTTAGAATACAGGTATGACGCCATCAATGAATAATTTAATGGTTGTTTGATGCTTTATGAATAACGGGCAAAACAGTCTCATTGTCTAGGTTTCCAGTAAGGTTTTACAGTGTGCATATCGTGCTGCTGGTCAATGTGTTATGCGAATCTAACTCGACGATGAGGTTTGTGTAACCCAAGGAAATTAATGACCGGCACTGAAAAGGCGGAGTCTTCCATCTGTGGTTTTGCAAGCGTTCGTTCGGCGTATAGGGCTATACAGTTCTCGCGATCGGGCCGCGAGACTTCAGTTTTGGGGACAAACAAACACACGTGCTCCATGTTGAAGTATAGGCAGCTATAAGTCAATTTCTTTCCAGGTTTATTCTGAAGACTATGAGTACCATTTCACTAAACATGACTATGGGAGATATACGTTAAAATATTTCGAGGCGATGAAGCGCAGAACTTTGGGAACATACAAGGAAAAATCCGTCTTCAAAACACTCGAAAGCTAAAAATAACGTTCTAAATTTAGCCCTGCACCCGCAAGTTCACCAAGCAGAGAGTGACGTCACAGAGTTTCGCGTGCCTCCGCGGTAACAAAAATGGCGAGGGCAAGTGATCGACTTAATCATTCCGCTGCCAAAATGTGCGGTGCATGGAGTAACAACACACGGGTGCGTCATTAAACCACACGGTAAAGATAAAACAAGACCAGTTGGATGTTTTCGTATCACTTTTGGATCACGAAAAGACCAAGTTTCTTCATTTCTGTAAGTTTTCTGTTTGAAGTGTTGCGCCAACGTTGTCACCGGGGAGAAACCGTGTGACGTCATAATGCCTCGTTTTCGTAGGAAATGCAAAAAAAAGTAAGTTTCTCAGTATTGTCCCGTCGTAACAAATACTCGTCATTGTGATGGCGGAAACGAATAAAAAATATGTCGTCTATCCGTTTTGTGAAGCTATATTTCTTAAATATTCTTAATCATAGCGCTAGGCCTTGCGCAATGGACCCACCCCTCGGCACCTGGCTTTTGCGCAGGTAGTCTGGTTCCCAGTCTCTCTCTTTGCGTAACATACACGTCACACCTACGTCACAGATAGTCAGGATACCAGTGTGCGCAGAGATTCTAAACTCGTTCCGAACACGTACGTGCTTCGTTTGTTTGTCCCCAAAATGAGTAAACCGGAAGTCTAATCGAACGAGACTTTATAGCCCTATAATATGTTTTACTTTCCATGTACAATGTATGTACAATACGTTCTTGCCATTCGCGCGTGATACGTTTTGCTATTGTGACAAAGCTGCTTTTATGTCTCGGGCTAGGAAATTATAATGTTGCTGGCCGGCCGCAGCTTGTACCCCGCATTGTAATAGAATATCACAAAACTTTATTGCCGAAAATTAAAAAATGAAGATTGGTATCAGTGGCGGAAAACGGCATTGCCACTGATCAACATGCGGCGGACACCACGTCCCCAATGAAAAGCACGTGGCGGAAACCAGCATCGCCAAAGAAATACCACGTGGCGGAAAATCGCATCGCTAATGGAAATGACGTTGCGGAAACAACATCGCCAATATTAAATATGTGGCGGCAAAGATATCGCGACTGAAATTAAGGGTAATACGCATATGTGGCAAGCACATGTTATAAAGGCTTAGATAGTTATTGATCCTATGCATATGGCATTGCGTCGAGTGCGAGACGGGTTTATCTCATCTCCAAAATTTCGGAGATGCGTGCCGAGATAAACCCATCTCGCACGAGAAGCAATGCCATATGTATTTTCTCGCTCGAATAGAACTTTATACGTCGCCATTAAGCACGGAGATCTAACGATGACAATAATACCCACGACTGCACGTAAATATTTGGTCAAAATATAACAGTGGCGCTCAATAGCACCAGTAACTAAGTGTTCGCGCTACGTGTTTCCCTGGAGATATGACGTCGTCAAAGTCGTAACGCCTCTGCGGGCGGAGGTAGGCCTAACGAACATATTGTTTTAGGAAAATAATATATATTTCTTAACATGAACCTTCTGTTTCGTAAATAGTAGCTATTATTTCTATTGTAAGTTGTAGCTCATATGCTTCAGGTCTATAGCTGTTACGTTCGGTGGGTTTGTTGGAACTATTTATGTAAATATCAGTTACACGCATTGACACCGCGGTGAGCACTGAGGTGACTGACAAGATCTGTAACGTGAATGGCAGCAGCAAAACAACGCACGATTGGAAAACTAAAATGGATTTTACAAAGGAAGTTTCAGCTTTTAAGCCGCCAAACTTCGCCACATTTACCAAACTGTAACATAATATGAGAAATATTTTTCGCACTCTGTTGTCAGTGGCCAATGTCGACACCAGTTCCGGGAAAAACCCATCCCGGCGGGTATACGTGTGCGAAATTGAGATTTTATCATATTATGTTACAGTTTGAACATGAACTCTTTATATACTTTATATACCTCACAAATATATCTTATAGGCTGAAATGCCAGGCCATAGGGATTGCCGCCAAACGCTGACGAATTGTTAATGTATTTGCCTAAAGACCCGCTTGCTTTTACAAATGCGAGTATATTTACGACACCTGACGAACAGTTAGTTTAAATATTCAGCACAAAAAATAATCAGACACACATGCAGTGATGCAATGAAATACCCAACACCAGCTGAATCTCAGTTTATGTATCTCACAAACTGTCGTTCTCGCATAAATGTATATCCAATGACACGAACAGGTAATTTACAAACCCCACGAAAGTATCCCACAGGCATATGCCAAGCTGTAGTCAAGGCTAAAACATAAACTCTCAGATCACACACCTGACAAAGTCTGGTGGTGACGCGGCGGGGGTCTGTCACACTGGCCTGTGGTGACGGGGGGGGGGGGGGGGGGGGGAGTCACACAGGCCGGGGATGACGGGGCGGGGGTCATACAGGTCGGTGGTGACGGGGCAGGGGTCTGTCTCAATGGCCGGGGATGACGGGGCGGGGGTCACACTCGCCGGTGGTGACGGGGCGGGGGTCTGTCTGACTGGCCGGTGGTGTGGGCGGTGGTGTCTGACTGGCCGGTGGTGTGGGCGGGTCTGTGTGACTGGCCGGTGGTGTGGGCGGGACTGTTTCACTGGCCGTTAGTGTGGGCGGGTCTGTCTGACTGGCCGGTGGTGTGGGCGGGTCTGTGTGACTGGCCGGTGGTGTGGGCGGGTCTGTTTCCCTGGCCGTTAGTGTGGGCGGGTCTGTGTGACTGGCCGATGGTGTGGGCGGGCCTGTCTGACTGGCCGGTGGTGTGGACGGGTCTGGTTCACTGGCCGTTAGTGTGGGCGGGTCTGTCTGACTGGCCGGTGGTGTGGGCGGGTCTGTGTCACCCTGTTTTGTGAGATACTTATTCTGACATATGGAGTGTGTATGTGGTAGTCTTGCATCACTGCCTTTGAGTTATTGTTGTGTAAGACATTTTTGTGAGTTATATATTCTGAAATTGATCATTTTGTTTATCATAAAGACGGACAGGCCTTTAGCATTTGGTGCTTATAAATAGGCGTCACTGTGCGTGTGAGATTTTTGTGGTATATAAACTAAACATTCTTCAGCGTTGTTTGGCTATAGCCTGGAATGATGTATGATGCATTTGTGTCACGTACATGCATGAACAGTTTATGAGTAAAGCTACATGAACTGCGATATCTATTAGACATTTTATGTCATAGACTGACAGTTCGTCAGCATATTTTGGCTATAGCCCAGCATCACTGGGTGTGAGACACTTTTGTGAGGTATATAAACTAACAGTTTGTCAGGTAGCATTGAATATGTATTGGAAATGTCATAAAGATATTTTGTAAGGAATATGACCTGAGTGAGCTTTTCTTGGGTGTATCCTAATGTTACGGGGTGGAGGGGGTGTTTTTCGGCTGTTCTCTGTATCGACTCACACAACCCAGCAAAGTGGCACTGAATTACTTTATTTCGGGTCAGAAGAGAACCGGGAGTTGTGGCTGAGGGGTCTGAACGGGTAAAAAGATGTTTCGTGATGACTAAATCTTGAGGTACGTGTTTTCTCTGTGGATCCTCAGCAGCAAGTCATGCTCTGAGGACCCCCGGAATCTGGCGCACCGGAAGCCCGCGAAATCCCGCACAAAATTAACATAAATAAACTAAATGCCGAAAACCGCTCAGACTACCCGGCAACACTCTCCCCAGCTTTACTTCACAACCCTCTGTGACGGCCACGATAATTTAACAGCACAGCTAACAACTAAAGCAAAACAAAAGCAAAGTCACTAGCAGAGACAGCGTCTCACAAAGGCGTGTGAACCAGTCCGTGCAACCAGACCAGCTCTCCTGGCTGTTGATCACTGCAGAGCGAGGTGCGTTATGCACGTTACGGTGCTGGCCCGCGTTGCTTCGCTGCGACTTGCGGCGCCGCACCACGTCAGGCTCCGGCCGCACGTCGTCCTCGCTCTCCGGCCGCACGTCGTCCTCGCGCTCCGTCCGCCCGTCGTCCTCGCGCTCCGGCCGCCCGTCGTCCCCGCGCTCCGGCCGCACGTCGTCCTCGCGCTCCGGCCGCCCGTCGTCCTCGCGTTCCCGCCGCCCGTCGTCACCGCGCCCGGGCCGCCCGTCGTCTTCGCGCTCCGGCCGCCCGTCGTCCTCGCGTTCCCGCCGCCCGTCGTCACCGCGCCCGGGCCGCCCGTCGTCTTCGCGCTCCGGCCGCCCGTCGTCCTCGCGTTCCCGCCGCCCGTCGTCCTCGCGCTCCGGCCGCACGTCGTCCTCGCGCTTCGGCCGCCCGTCTTCCTCGCGCTCACGCCGCCCGTCGTCTTCGCGCTCCGGCCGCCCGTCATCCCCGCGCTCCGGCCGCCCGTCATCCCCGCGCTCCGGCCGCCCGTCGTCGTCGCGCTTCGGCCGCCCGTCTTCCTCGCGCTCACGCCGCCCGTCGTCTTCGCGCTCCGGCCGCCCGTCGTCCTCGCGTTCCCGCCGCCCGTCGTCCTCGCGCTTCGGCCGCCCGTCTTCCTCGCGCTCACGCCGCCCGTCGTCACCGCGCCCGGGCCGCCCGTCGTCTTCGCGCTCCGGCCGCCCGTCGTCCTCGCGTTCCCGCCGCCCGTCGTCCTCGCGTTCCGGCCGCCCCTCGTCCTCGCGCTCCCGCCGCCCGTCTTCCTCGCGCTCCGGCCGCCCGTCTTCCTCGCGCTCACGTCGCCCGTCGTCTTCGCGCTCCGGCCGCCCGTCATCTTCCGCCGGCATCACCACCCGACCAATGCGCTGCCGGGGAGCCGGGATTGGTCTGGCAGCCGCAACTACCATCAACTCTTCCTCGTCCGAATCTTCTGATTCGTCCGCGATGTGCGGCCGCCGTCGCGGTTGAGGTTCGGGTCGCTGCCTTGGCACCGGCTGTGGTGCCACCGTCGCAGGACAAGGGCGAAGGTTGTCGCGGTTCGGGGTCCGTGATCCTCCTCCATCCACTGGCTCGACCGTATAGACGTTGTGGCCCAACGTGTCTGTCACGCGATGTATGTCCGGTCGCAAGACGTCCTGAATCTTGTTTCTCCCGGAGACACGATTCCTCACGTAGACGAGGTCACCCTGCTCTAGGTCGTCGCCGCGCTCCGGATGTCTCGGGTCCGGGTCGCGTTTTGCCACAGCGACGTCATCTTCCGCGCCTGTCCATCTCCTCTCGCGGCAGTTCCGGGCCAGGTGACCGGGCCGACCGCAGCGGTAACAGTTCGGCTGTCTCCGCCCGGGGCAGTCGCGCTTCAAGTGACCCTGCCGGCTGCGCCAAAATGTTACGGGGTGGAGGGGGTGTTTTTCGGCTGTTCTCTGTATCGACTCACACAACCCAGCAAAGTGGCACTGAATTACTTTATTTCGGGTCAGAAGAAAACCGGGAGTTGTGGCCGAGTGGTCTGAACGGGTAAAAAGATGTTTCGTGATGACTAAATCTTGAGGTACGTGTTTTATCTGTGGATCCTCAGCAGCAAGTCATGCTCTGAGGACGCCCGGAATCTGGCGCACCGGAAGCCCGCGAAATCCCGCACAAAATTAACATAAGTAAACTAAATGCCGAAAACTGCTCAGACTACCCGGCAACACTAATATCACGGCGTATGACATTTTTTGCGACGAACAGTTTATATTCCTCGCCAAAAAATTCATACGGCGAGATATTAGGATACACCCAAGAACAGCTCACTCAGGTTATATTCCTTCTTGAAATGGATATCCGAGAAAAATGCAGAACCACGCTGTCGGCGAAGCGGGAACAAATTCATCTATTTAACTTGGATGAGTGGTGAAAAGGTGAAATTCGATCCGTTTATTTTCGTTCCAGTTGTTGCAATCTAACAAAGTTAGAGTTAAAATTAACTGAACCAATTGGATTGTTAATAACGTGACTATTTGTACCGTTAAAAGAGTTTTTTTTATCCGATACAGCGTCGATGCAACACATTCGAGTGGACTAGGGCGCATGCATGGTTAACGACTCAGAAACGCCAAACAGCGGGATGAAGGTTTCGTGTTGAAGATGAAGAGGATGAAGACTATTAATTTTTAACCGGATTACTGTCACAGTTCAATTTAGTTTTTCTTTCATGCTGTTGTCTGTTCAGGTATTTGGGATCTGGTAGATTTTGAAGTTAAGAAATCGTGGAATTGGTATATTGTTGGCTCGGCGCAAACGGTAGTCTCGTGAGACGAGATATATTTTAAGCCTATTTGCAATTGATCCAAGTTCATTGCACTATTTGTATTTTTGGGGGGGTGGTGTATTTCACGTTTCGTCTCGTTTAGTGTGAACGAATTGTCTTAATTTGTTTGCGACGCATAAGGGGGGGGGGGGTCAAACAATTTTAGTTTACGATTGCCATGTGCTGTTGTGTGGCACTAATTGTACTTAAGAAAGTGTTTAATAAATCGTGGTTTATGTTTTTATCATGCATGTTTGTCCAGTGTTCGAATGTTTACCACGCGAAGAAGATAGCACAGGGTGCGCACAGGCTTGAAAAGTGCTTGAATTTTGACTGATGCCTGGAAAAGGTCATAAAAACTGAAATGGGCCTTGATGCCGATCCAATGTGCTTGAATTTTCTTGAAAATAGGGCAGTTACAATGAAAAGTGCTAGATTTCAAACTGCACTGGGCACTGGCAAAGACCCAAGAAAAAATCGAACAACAGCTGGCTGAATTGAAGAAGTAGCAATTAATAAAAGTAAAGTGATTAACTCCAATAAATGCTTTTGGCTGGTAATAAATCAATGTAGACATTGCCTTTTTGTTGTTATCCCTTATTTCCGCATATCAAAATTGTATGCATAACATTTAGTCCCAAGTTTTGCAAGTTGTATGCTTAAAATATACCAGAGAGTCCTTGAATTGTTCTAGTACTTTCCTTAAGAAGGCTTAAATTTGATGGAACCTTGCCTGTATGAACCCTGTAGCACTAAACAATAATTTATAGGAATTGTACTCCCGCTTCATTTTTTTGTCACTGAATTTCTGAGGAATAATAACCTTAGGGTAATAGTCATACTTGCATACATATCAAAGTAGTTTCTTAGACCCCCCCACCCCACCCCCCTCCTATCCGCGCTCGTTCACTGTAAATAGAAAGCTCGCTTACTGTAAATGGAACGGATTATTTATACCCACGTTGAACAGAGATGGAATATATATATAAATCTGGAATTAGTACCGATGCATTCGACAGGTGGCGCTGCGGTTATATACATAAATAGGCCGCAGTGAGGTTTCATACAGTACCGCGGAATCAGGTCATGCCAGTATACATGCTATCCGCGGCACACTCAAAGCCGTCCTTATCTAATAGTTGTACCGTGCGTACGGGTGGCTCTCGAAGACAAGGTGGATCGGTATCTCGCGGCCATGCAGAGATATAAAAGTGGGCCTCTCCTGGTTATTCAAACAGGAGGTAAGTCAATGTGTTTGCAACTGACCAAATATTCAACCGCTGTTTTGTTATGTCAGCCTTCGACAGATGAGCGCTTTCTGCTTGACAGCCTTGTAATGTATGGTTGTTGCAGTTCTTGTTATATAAACGGAGCCAGTTATATACCTGTGTGGCTATGGTCCGCCACTACAGCCAAAAATACAAATTCTTTATTCCGTTATATATTGGAGGGGATCCGATAGGTTCGGAATCTGTACTGCAACCACATACCAAATGGAAAAGTGATTCATAAATCGCAACCTTGTTTTCCAAGCAAACCCCGTTTACCAGCGTATTATGTATTAGGGTTAAATGACTTAATCTATACGACGGGCCTCAATCTTGGCCTTTGTCATGGATTTGCCCGCGGATTTGACAGATAAACTTTGTTTGACGATAGTCTGCCACGTGTCTATTCGTTAACGTAGTCCAGTCTCATGGCAGAAGCAAATAAGCAGTATGGTCAGAAACCATGTACCTTTGTCCTAGCTGTAGCCCAATAATGACTCTTCTTTATGGGTCTGGTCAGTATTCCAGAATATTAAAAATATTCATTCAGCGACAAAAGACAACGAACATCTAAACAACGAATAAATCAGAAAGCTGACTTGTCTTAAAGCGGGTGGCCAACCTAATTTAATCGCGATCTGCACCGAAAGTTTACATCTTAAAATTAAATTGGCCAGTGTTAACGCTTCGTTTCGGCCGACTGGTAAGGAGAAAAAAATTAAGGCAAGCCGCCCCCATCAATGTCGAGCAGCGCGCCATTTTGCCGGAGCAAGTGACGCATATTGTGACTATTCATATGGCGCCGCCTTACGTTACAGCTCGCGGAGAGAGAGATCAGGGCCGCGATTTCTAGATGAACAGCGGCAGTTCTAAGCCGTGCAGTAGCGCAAGGTCTTAGCCTTTCATGGAAAAGTGCCGTTTAAACAAATTGATATACGTCTTGCGGCGATTGAATCCGCAACAATGCCATGATAGGAGTTAGAATCGCAACTATTTATACCAGCGATTATCATGCGCTCTTGTTTTGCTCACACAATAGGCGCAATTTCCGGTTTGAATAAATTAGAGTATCGCCTCCTGATTGGTCAATCGCGGACACGCCTCCAAAAAGGGCTGCCGCCTGGGTAGGCGGCCAAATCGTGCCTGGCGGTCACTTCTAAATGCTATGGTGAGCTACAGATAGAACGAAAAATTCTGTAATTTGGAGGATAGACAATTGAGTATTATATGAATCGATAAAGCAGCGTTAGAGGCTAGGCTGGCGGTTCCCTTTAAATATGTAAAGGAAATAAAAATATTAGCCCATGTAGCTGACCCAAGCGTTTATTTGCTATCCATGCGTCAATCCTCCGAAGCGCAGATTTTTGTGACGCCTCAGTTGGTCGCAATTTTTTAAGTGACCGCCTGTCGAGAAAGCTCAGCTTTCCCAGGGCGCAGCCCTCTTGGTGGGCGTGGCTGCCGCTAGCCAATCAGAGAGCGAGACTTCGCTCATATTCAACACACTATAAAAAAAAACAGGAGTTTATAGTCTAAGCACTCCTATTAGACGGATACAATCTGTTGAATTTTTAGTTGCTAAATCGAAAGTGGTTCTCGGACCTAATTTCTAGAAGAGATGATGCACTGTGCGGCTTGAAATTGTAACAATTCCAGCGCGAAGCGAGGCCACGGTATATCTTTCCAGGCGTTTCCGCTCGCCCCTGGACAAGCGAGATAAACCCAAATTCAACCGCATGTGGGCGCCACATGTATGATCATCCATGACGTCACGCTCTGTGGCAAAATGGCGCGGCGCTTGAATTTACTGTGGACAGGATTGCAAATTTATTTATTTGAACCCGTTGTTCTCTTAGACGTGTCGTGTTTTGCAAAGTTGCTTTCAGAACCAAAACATTACTAAGGCCTCACGATTATTTTAACGTTTGTACCCGCTTTAACTTTGTCCTACAGTTTGCTGTTATAATTTACAGGGACAATAGACAAGGGATACCCCAAAGCAGTCGGTGGCTATGCTTTCGAAATCGGCGATAGCGCAGTCGAGAGGATCTTGGACAACAAACTCGTGAATTTTAAAGTGGAATATGTCTCCGTCTGTAGGAAAGACAGTCAAGACATTAACGACACTGATAGGTGGGCTGTTCTTTACATCAGAGCAAATGCCACTAAATGAGACAGAAGCCCTTTTTCTATGCAAAGTGCTGGTACTTATCATAGTTGAAGAAAGAAGCCGAGCTTTGTATGATATGATGGGCATTATGTTTTTGTTGTAAACTATGAAATGTAACATTCGACTTTTTCTTTAATCAATCGCTGACTTGGCTATATCCTATACATTTTTGGCTTGGAAATGTTAGCATCACCTATGTAAGAAATTACTTGTGTGGACAATTGATTGTTTCATACTAGCTAAACAGCAAGATATATGCATAATATTTTGAAAAAAACAAAAACATTTGGTTTGAAATAATTTTAATACTTCTCGGTCAAATTGACGCCCCCCCCCCCTATCGCCCACCGCCCTTACCCCCATTCCTGCTCTCGTCCGTCTTGTTCTATGTTGTCTTTTGATGGCCAGGGAGATGTTGCTGACGACCTGTCAGTCGAGACCGGAGGAAAAGGTACTGATATCTCACGGCACTGACACGATGATACAGACGGCTCAGTACCTGGGAGAGCGACTCGCCAGCCCGGGCGACAAACGCATCGTGTTAACTGGCGCCCAGAAACCCGAGGTCTTCAAGGACACGGACGCCGAGTTCAATGTGGGTGTGGCCCTGGGGGCACTACAGAGTCGCCCCTCACCCGGGGTGTACCTGGCAATGAACGGCAGCTTACATCACTGGACGCACGTGCACCGAGACACAACAACCGGCGAATTCAACTCCGATATATAATAATTATAACCAACATTTTCATTGATTCGACTTCGCGTCGCATGATCATTTAAATAATTGTAAAGATTGGCGGCAGACGGACCCATGAGGACTGCTATCACCCCGCAAGCAACCCCCCCCCCCCACCTCGCTACCACAACACTACCAACACTAGTGTGTTGGTAGTGTTGTGGTGAACTGTTACCAGGTAACTGTTTGTGTCTTTACCATGAATAAATATGTCGAATAAAGCAAGCGATCTTTATATGGCGCAGTCGGCAGGGTCGTGAATCAAGGTACACGCTTATATATTTTGATATATTGATTTTATATTTCGATATATTACACTACCATGCTCTCTCGTCCTTAATGTCTCATCCCCGTAACTCCACAATAATGACTATGGGACGATACTTTTATTCCACGCCTCAATTGAACTGTAGGTCTAACTATATACTTCAATAATGATTGTACAGTAGATTAAGTATGACTTACTTCTTGGTCCATAGTTCTACAGTTTACCAGCTATCTGTACGTACCCCAACCCCCAACCCATGCACCCATCGACTCGCTGACCGCCGGAAAGCACCGCTCGATGTGAGAGAAAAAAAATGTACATGCTTAAACATGCAAAGCTAACGAGAAATTTTATGTTTCATCTTTGGACTAAAGAGTTTCATGTAACTGTATTAGCATATATGACTAAACATAGGCGTAGGAAGATTGTTGCGATTGCGGGGGGCACAACCAATGCGTACGGCATGGAACACTTTTCGTTCGGTCATACTGCAAGTGGGTAAATCACCGCATTTGAGCCCTCATGACCTCGGCTGGGGGGAGGGGGGGGGGGGTACTTGATACATTGCTGGGTTTGGGGGGGTGGGGGGGTGTCCGCGGTAAACTAAAGCCCCCCAGCCTCTTTTTTTACCTCTAACGCTCGGTCGGGGGGTTTTACCGCCAACATCCCCTCGGAAGGGGTATTTTTTTGCTGTAACCCGCTATATGAAAGCACATTTTCAGAGCCCCCCCACCCCCCCCCGCCGGTCGCAACATCCCACATATCACTTTCTCATGCAACAAGGCACCCGCGAACCCCCCCCCCCCCCACACCAGATTCGTATAATGGTGACCCCCCACCCCGCGGGGTCTCATTACTAACGCTATTTATAGAGATATACCCCGCCAAAATAACACCGATTTGCGCGTAGTCTACTGTTTCACTGTAGTTTTAGGATTGCTCTGCAGAATCCACGCAGTTATGTCTAATGTGGCCTAGTGGCAATTTATAATGTATTTGAACACTTGTATCATAGGCTTTAGCAGCATTGCTAGAAAGATAACATGGTCGTCAATAATCACGCCAGGTTAAATACATGCTCTTTTTCGCTTTTTATTTTTTATTAAAGTTGCATGTCGAGTTCTTTCCCGCCAAAACTAAGCCCATGCGAGTTTTATATCAAAATTGGCGGAAAACTCGATTGTTCCATTCCATAAATTCAGAAACCTGATAAACATCGCCGTTTCGGCTGTGGTGTGGCAAACGTGTCTATCCCGCGACACCACAGCACTCTGTCGCGGCACTGCTACTTATAACAAAGCATCGCAAAGCACACAAACTGATGACGTTTACCACTGAAATGAAAATTTGTGGTAAATTGATATCACGGGCAAGGCTAAGAGACACTACTTGGCAGTCTGGCATGGATGGAGTATAGACAAAACCAATCTTGAATGATTCAAGGACTGATTCTTATTTGTATTTTGACTTCTTTTGTTTTGGCGGGAAAGAGCTCCACATGCAACTTTAAGGAACCTGGTTGATAGGTTATGGTATTCATATACTGTAACCGCGGGGTTTATAAAATCATTTACTGGACCGTTATTTATTCACATAATTGTTTATTCCGACAGTGTCATCTGTAACAACATTACATTCCTACAACTCTCATTTATGATCATGTTGCAACAACCTATTCATCAAAAATACTTACGCTGATTCGTTATCAAAGAAGCCAAAAAGCTCGTGTAGTTGCCTCTCATTGGAAGCCACCAAGGAAGATGCTATTGTGTTTTGGGAAGTCGATCGTGTCTGTGCTGTGCTTAAATATGCGCCAGAGAAGAGTTGTGTTCACTTTTTGAAGGTAAGCACTTTACAAACGGGATTCTTGTTCAAGATGGCACATAGAGTTTCTACCTTAATAACCTGAAATAACAGCCAGACACCAGAATTTTTATGCATATTAGTATTATTACTATACATCGAGAATGAAATGTTTGTGATCGAATTTTCTTTTTATAGTTGTGCTTAAAGAAGACCCAGATGATAGCAAAGTGCACGGATTAAAGTGTCTTGTTCACTAGAGACATTAACATAGTATTTTGTATCGTTTGCCAATAGTAAATAAATAAATACGGTTTACACAAAATCATGTACAGAAGTTACATACACATTTTCGAAAAATTCAAATGAAATTGTCTTTGAACTCTAGCAAAATTGTCTCATACCTGTTTTACATTTTCTTTTCATACCGCAGCAAGGACCATGAAAAATTCAACTTTCAGCTTATAGAAGTCATCACGGTAAAGTGTCTTTAAATTATCTACAACATCAGGCTATGAAAATGTGCGTTCATAGAGCGGGTTGCCGGGAAAAATGTGCCTATATGTGTCCCCATTAGCCCATCACCCACACCCAGACTCCATCACTGCCTATATTATGTGTTCCCATTAGCTCACCACTCACACCCAGACCGCAATCGCTGCCTATATGTATGTTACCTGTTAATCGACGGTTAGTCCTCGACTTGGTTACCCTTAGCCGACCACCCACACCCAGAGCTTGGGATTTAACGCTTTCATTTTGGCTTCATGTTGTGTGTTCATCGCGCATAACGCTGCGCGCGAGTTGCTCAGCAAGGGCAATACCCCATGGATCAGATGATTCGTGGTTCTATATATGACGCGCCCATATAAAGATTTCTTCATCGTGAGGCTTTACCTCGATAATAAGGAAAAATTATCATGTGTTTGTCTGGAAAGCAGCATGAGAATTATTGGGGGGGGGGGGTGGGCACATAGATACCTGTGCCCCCCCCCCCCAATATTTTTATCGGGAGGGGGAGATGGGCACGTGCCCCGGATGCTCCCCCGGTTCCTCCACCTATGCTAAAGGGAAATCACCCCCCCCCGACCACACACACACACACACACACACACACACATCTCCGCCCGTCTTTGGCCTGTCCACGTGGCCTAGCTATTGTGACATAGGGCAATTTATGGTGGCCTGCATACTACATTAGTTGTACTTGAAGGAAGCAACTACAGTCTACATTGTTATAATTAATTAGAAATATGCAACGCGTTGAACCATATATAAATATGCTGATATAAGGATAAGCTAGCCATAGATCAAGGGGAAGGGGGGGAGGATAAGCTACCACTGTCAGCACTATGCAACAATCTTTGCTTATTAGCCTCTAACAATCACAAACGAACAAGGACGGCATGGAGTCACGCTGTCCATTTGCCTTATACAGTACGTGATAGAACAGTACGCGATCTTGTGGTCATTGTCAGAGAAATTTGTTTAAAAAGGGACACACAAGACACTGAGTGACATCCATGGGGAAGTATATGGAATTAAAATCACGTCGATTTACTAAAATATATACCGAATCGCAGCTTTGAAGTGCCTTATTGCGCAAGGATATGGGTTCCGCTGAATGAGGTGTCCAATTGTGTGAATATTACCGGCGTAGCCCCATGGGCGGAAAAATGGAGCACTTTGAAGAAGAGGTAGGTATACACCGAAAGATAATACCAATGTCATTTTCGCATACACAAGGACCAACTGTGCCTTTGCCCTCATCTAGTTATTAATATGCGCTAGTGAAGAAGAAGTTGCCACTGTGGGACCGGAAATTGGATTTTGTTCTTGTATATGTACGTGAGAGGGCAGCTATAGGTCACGATTGATAATCACATATTCACATATATGTGTATACCTAGGCCTATAACCATACACAGGCCCCTGGCGGATCCAGGAATTTGTAAATGGTGGGATAGACTGGAAACTTGCGACCGTGGGGGGAAGCAGTCCACCATTTATTGAATTTTGCATTGAAAATATGTGTACAATGGCGGATCCAGGGTGTTTTGAGAAAAAACGGTCGCAAGTTTTTAGTTCTGTTTTTCAGACCCCCCCCCCCCCCCCCCTCCGTCCGCCCTGGTATTGGTGGATCGCCCGGTCACCATTTTGTTCAGAGCCCCCCGCAAGTTTCAACGGACCACCCTTTCCCCCTGTCAAATTCCTGGATCCGCCCCTGTGTGTGCTTGTGCCCTAGCCCTGTTGCATGCCCCTCCCTGGCTTATCCGCTCTGGGGAGCGGGCCGTCTCCTTTAGGTGCGAGGTCAAGAGAGCCATGTGTCAAGGCTACTTGTGCCCCTACCCCCCTAGAAAATCACACAAACATGGGACTTAAGGGAAACGTGTTAAGCGCCCTCTCGCGGAGAACAAGTAGCGTGAACAGCGCCATCTACCGATACGGCCAGCAAACTGGAACTTGAAGACCCAAGGCTTGACAAGCTTCGAGTCAACACTTTCGCGCTGATTGTTGGTATCGGCTATTACTCAGGTGAATATGAATCGATAAATAACATGTGCTGCCTGTGATAAATAGCTTAAACGATAATGGCTCTTTAAGAAAACAAAGTGACAGCTCCTTCTCGCTGTAATCTTGTATTATCGCTCATCATGTCAGATGTCAACAGTCTTGTTGCAGTCTGAGAGTGGATAGATTTTTTTGGTCGGAGAGGGACGGCCCACCGGTGACGTCATAGGATGTCGACGGGGCACCAGTGACAATGGACACCTTAAGGTGTACAAATGTTGCCATGCCATGTGAGATGCATATTCAGCCTTGGAAGTTCTACTGGCGAGATGCACTACATTGGCATTACCATTGGATTTGGAGTAGGGCCCCAGGGGTCTAGAACAGGGGGTCCAGTGTCAATTATGCAAAATTGTCAGTGTCAACTGTCAATTTTGTTTCTTTATGACATTCTATATCACTTTTTGAATGCCATATCAGTGTCAATATTTGCTACAGACTCTCCTATAGGTTGTAGATGCAAAACTCACGCGCCATTGAAAAATGCCAAGTTCAGCAGTTGGCGGCAAATTATTCATTTGTTTTACAATGTTGAGCCTTTGTTTTCGCTTGCATATCTACTGCTTTAATTTATATTCTTACCACCAAAACAATACCTTCCTCCATACAAAATAATTCAAAATAAATAATGAATGATGGAAAGAAGCTTGTAGTAAAATTGTGTTGTGTAGATGTGGTGCATATATAATATATTTAATGCAAGTGCCTCTAGGTCTTTAAGTCCTCTAGGCAAGCCTTTATATGCACCAATATAATATCATTAGGCTTAAATCTATTGATGATTTGTCATCTGAAAAGTTCAGTAATCAATAGCTCCCAGAATGTTAAATAGGTTTGCACCTTAGCTTATGCAATAATCTACAAATGATTAATGACTTTAAGCATTCAAGTTTAATAATTTTTTATCATATACCAGTGATGCGGATAGGTAGGCCAGTAGGTGTCTCAGAGCTCCTTAAATTTAAGCGACATCTGAAAAATAACTATAATTTAAATGAAATATTGCCTAATCTGCTCATTATATATTTATAATGCGTCTCCATGTCCCTTCACAGCTCAATGAAATGCGTCATTTGACATTTTTATGTTACAAATGACGCAGGATGCAACCTATCAGAATCGCTGATATATGTTATAAAAGAAATACCTTAAGTCAGTATTACTTTATTAGGCTTTTCTCTATACCATAAAACCAGTATTATAACCCAGTGACTTTTACCGGTACATAGTAGATAGATAGGCAAATACCTTGTACAAAATGCTAACCTATATCTTTTTTTTCAGTTAATCCTTCATTTTACATAAATATTGCTATTTCATTAATAATGATTCAGTTTCAGTATAAAAATCTATAATCTAAAGCTATTGACCTAGCCTACAACAAAAAAAGTGGCTGATTGATAATCAGGAGATCATGAGTTTGAGTCTTGTTGGGGAACAAACCAGCCCCTGCAGTTACATATATATTTATTATATATATTTTTACCATATTTTAGTTAAAAGACAGGGTAGTATATACATGTTTTATACAACCACTATCATTTCATTATAAACATATATGTATCAGCATATATTCTGAAAGAGATATTTAGCTTTCCAGATATTTAGTTGCATTTACCAGCTAGACCACCTGATAAAGCAGGTAACCTGATAACATCTCCCTTGCATTAATATGAGCATGTCCCATCCCCCATCTCTCCTTTCCTTGCAATCAAAAGTTCTATAGTACAATATGATACCCTGTGCAGAGCAATAATAATGGAAGTATTGTTTATATTAGGTTTGACTGAGTGTCATAACATTTACATATTTGGAAAAAATTATTATCTGCAGTATATGTCCAAAATCTTGCAGTATGCAAAAATCATCAATTTCATAGTTTGTCTGAAAATATACAATGTCCAAAAAATATGTATTATATATAACACACAAGAAACAGTTTCTCTTTTTCCCTCTAATAAATGTTGATGACTGAATCATGCCAGATTATACATACAACTTAACAAATATGAACTATGCATGTCATATACCTATTAATACTTTACGTATGAGTTGGATGCAATGGTGGTGCAGATTAAAATACATAATGTCAACAGTGAAAGTTAAATATGATTTAGCATTTATCAGATTAAGGTCTTCCATATTCCAAAGGTATATGACTGTTGATGCGGTGAGCATTCCGTTATCTATGCAGTGTTCCTTCCTCCTCCAATGGCCAAAATTCTTCTGCATCAAGTTACATTCTTGTCTTAAAATTAGCTTCCGGTATGCCAAGTTTCACACCCTTCTATATTTATTTTATTTAATCATATATCATATTTTATTTTTTTGTTAGTTAAGTAAGTTTCTGTGTTAGTGTTATGCAAACATAATTGTACTGTTGGGCACCGAATTAATATTAGGGGTAAATAAAGAAACAAACGTTTTGGAGGTCTCTTGTACTTTTCGTTCTGGACAAAGTCCCAGGATTGTTATTAGCTAAAGGTAACCAATCAATTGTAAAATATAGTTATATAGTAATATATATATATTGTAAAATATAGTAATACATTAATAACTTTAGTATTATTTATATATACAGTATATCTATATATATATAAATATAAATATTATTGTAGCAAGTACACCTTATATATATATTGTATTCATTATTCTGTTAATTTAATAGTTCTTATAGATTTATATTTTATGGCCCTGATTTGTTTCATGTTCGTGTATTCTCAGATTATATCCCTGGATTGTCATATTGAATATGGTAAGGAAATCGATATGGGTATAATACATACCTTACCCTTCTGACGGTAATCTCCTTGCAAATAACAGGTGCTGGGTTTATGAAACATTATTATACAGAAATATGCTATTATTTTATTCATAAGAGAAATTGGTGAAGGACTTATTTTGCATATACCTCCTAACTTCTGATCATCTATATACACACCTTAACCTGGAGAGACCCAGTTGTATAGGTTAACATTCGCAAACTCGATAAGGAGTCTTTAATTGCATATTGCAAGATGAACTTGACTTCAATCATTAATAATCTTGCTTACCATACATGTATTTCCTTTCACCAACACACCTATAAACTTCTGGCGGTGGCTATACCACGGTCGACTAATTTAAACGGAGATCTAGACTACACATACGTCTGTTGAATTTGAACCATGGCTCGGTCACAAACAACAACGGTCTAGATAAATGCATATCGGTTCTGTGGTCTCCATGCATGCAGGCATCGATTTATGGAATCTAGTTGTGTCGAACAGATATTGTGAACCCTATAGATGCGTGCTTTAATTAATACAGCTCTAATTGTTACCCATGATGTGTGTATGGATCTGCCCGTGGACTGTCCGGGCCGGGCATAGGAGGATATTTGATCGGGGTATAAACCATGCACAAGCACGTCGTGCCCTCGCCGCGGGGAATAAAAACCCAGTGAACAAAGCCCTGTTGACACGGCGCTGTGTGGGTGGATGTGGGGCCTGGAATGCTCCATTTGATCAATATACGCAGAGGATATGGCAGAGACACAAATGAACCCCGCTCGTACCCGTCGTCTCTGGCGGTCGGATCCATCTAGCTATCACACTTGGATCCATGAACTGTGTTTGCAATAAATACGTGAGTGAGTCCTGTCGAATACGACATTATATACTGCACTGCGGGGCTCCGTGGTCACCGTGGAAGAACGGCCCATGTGTCCTCGTCTGATTTCAATTAACCCAGAGCGTCATCTGTCGACTCTGCGGTCGGTGAATCGGCCATGTCAGCTCCATGTCTGTTGACATCTGTTCGCCCTTGACATATATATGGGATGTACACAGATGTTTGGTGAAATCAGGCCAAGCAATTAACACCGGGTTACATCGTTATGATAAGGCACGTGTCAAATAATAAATAATAGTGTAGGCCATACTTCTACTGGCCAAGGGTGTTATGCTCGACAAAGGCCGTCAGACAACCCATGATGTCATTGTCGCATTCACGTCATTGGAACGGCTAACTGAGGCTTTAGTTAGTCTAAAATTGATCCATCTTCCATATTTGAGGCCACGAAATGGATTATTATAGTATATGCTAGCTGTGAGTAGTATGTGAGAGCTATGGCGAAATCAATTTAATAAAGCACTCCAGCACACAGCAAGATCTGTAATGCAGGTCAGCAAATGACAACCATTGGGAGTTGAGAGTTCTTAGGGCCAGATGCCGTAGATAAAAAACAATGAGAGGACAAGGGACCCAACATTACCTTGTGTGTCAAGTCGTCAGTTTTAGTTCGTGATGCTGGATTGGTTCGTTTGATTATTCAGGACGCTTTAACCACTTTTGGTCATATCGCGTCAATGGGAGAGTGGAGCCATGTCCCCGGGGGTAATCCCCTACTCTTTGCGAAGAAAGACATGGGATCTTTATCCTGCGACCACACAGACATGGCCACAGCGATGCTCGAACCACCGATCCACGTGCCGTTAGGCTCTCAGACTCAGGTGACTAGAGCGCTCGCATTGAGTGCTCTGGTCACCTGAGTCTGAGAGCCTAACGGCACGTGGATCGGCCCACTGAGCTACCGGGCCGCCCCCCGTGATGATGGGAGTTAGTGGGTTAATAACTAGTGTTTACCTGTTTACGTACAGTCAATATTGGCATACGATTTATTTCATAACGGTAGCTTCGATCCACCTGATTTGGTAAACAGGCTGTGCTGGCCACCTGAGAGCCTAACGACACGTGGATCGGTGGTTCGAGCCCCGCTGTGGTTATGTCTGTGTTGTCGCAGGATAAAGATCCCATGTCCTTCTTCGCAAAGAGTAGGGGGTTACCCCGGGGACATGGCTCCGCTCTACCCTCCCTTCTCCCATTGACGCGATATGACCAGAATTTGGGCTATTTAGCGTCCTGAATATACAACCAATCAAGCTGGCTTGGTAACAGGCTGTGTTGTTCACGTACCCTATTTTCATCTCTTAATTCATTCCAGGAAATCCGTGTTCAGTTGGCCCTCGCTTGGATAAATGTGTTCCTTACGAGACCACCCCTTGATTAACACATAGACGAGAATGATCTCTATATGTTATTGGGATATGTTATCAGAACATGGAGAACCACACCCTCTCTTCCCTTCCCACCAGCTCCATGTCACGTCGGGCGGCAGTCCTCTCCATTCCCACGGACCGACACACTGAGCTAGCTATCCCACGGTGTTTCCGAGACTCTCAATACCGCCACAAGCCGGCCTGGTTGGTGGCGGTCATGTGTGGCCTTTGGCTCCTGGCATATTTGGTGGTCTGGGGCAATTACGTTGCGGTCGTTAGCATATCGTGTCCAGAATCTAGTGATTGGGGTCCGACAAGTGCCAATGCGCTGGTAGGGTAGGATGGTGTAAGGCGGGGGGCGGGGGAGGGGAGGGGGGGGGGGGCTCAGGATGGCCACTGTAGCCGGTTGGTTATTGCCCCATTACAAATCACGTGCATATGCCACATCGGTGCCCCCCCCCCTCACCCACCCATGTTTCGCCCCAACCCCCTGTACAACCCATCCATTTTTCGTCGATCTTTCACCCCATCTCCCAAATACGCCCCACACGTCTTTCACCCCATCTCCCCAATACGCCCCACACATCTTTCACCCCATCTCCCCAATACGCCCCACACGTCTTTCACCCCGTCTCCCCAAGACGCCCACACCTCTTTCACCCCATCTCCCCAATACGCCCCACACGTCTTTCACCCCGTTTCCCCAATACGCCCCACACGTCTTTCACCCCATCTCCCCAATACGCCCCACACGTCTTTCACCCCATCTCCCCAATACGCCCCACACGTCTTTCACCCCGTCTCCCCAAGACGCCCCACACCTCTTTCACCCCATCTCCCCAATACGCCCCACACGTCTTTCACCCCATCTCCCCAATACGCCCCACACGTCTTTCACCCCGTCTCCCCAATACGCCCCACACGTCTTTCACCCCATCTCCCCAATACGCCCCACACGTCCCTCACCCCGTTTCCCCAATACGCCCCACACGTCTTTCACCCCATCTCCCCAATACGCCCCACACGTCTTTCACCCCATCTCCCCCAATACGCCCCACACGTCTTTCACCCCGTTTCCCCAATACGCCCCACACGTCTTTCACCCCGTCTCCCCAATACGCCCCACACGTCTTTCACCCCGTCTCCCCAAGACGCCCTACACGTCTTTCACCCCATCTCCCCAATACGCCCCACACGTCTTTCACCCCATCTCCCCCAATACGCCCCACACGTCGTTCACCCCATCTCCCCATTACGCCCCACACGTCTTTCACCCCGTTTCCCCAATACGCCCCACACGTCTTTCACCCCATCTCCCCAATACGCCCCACACGTCTTTCACCCCGTCTCCCCAAGACGCCC
>OZ025252.1:29847396-29881632 GCA_964019135.1 Arenicola marina
GAGAAATCCATTTTTTTCCAACAGTATATTCACGGCTCATCTAAGTCCCGTTCCTCGTATGAAGGTTTAAAGTTCATGTTCATATATAATCACGATCGGTACGACGGGCCAATGCAGCAGTTTCATCAGCTAATTATTTAATAAGGGGAGATAAGGGGGTTGCCATGGAGGCAAGCTGACCTCTATGATGGCTTCGTCCTTGAGCTGCTCGGCTCCCTGCACCACGATGCTGGTCTCGTCCTTGACGTCACTGTTCCAGCGGGACCACGCGAAGCCCATTGCTGACGCCACTAGCGACATCTGCTGGTAGAGTCGCTCCTCCGTAAGCGAGTTCTGCAACGTAAATAGCGCCATAAACAGACAGAATACAAAATGATTTTGATTTGATTGGGTTTAAACGGAACTTTCTGCCAGTCATTTTACCTCGAACCTCACAGTTAAATTGCCACCATGTTCCTTAATCAATAGTATGAACACATAACAGGATATTGGTTTGCATAGCTAGATTTTGGTTATTGGTTGGTTATTACTTTATCTGGCCTTTTAAGACGACAAAAGAGAAGAATAGAGTAACTGTTGACATGGGAACACAATACCTTGTTCTGTTCGCTGACATACTTGTTGGAGTCACAAGCCGGGAATACATTTAAACCGCAAGCCTTCATACTCTGAAGAAAATCATTAAAAATCGACATTACAGTTCACAGCAGCAACGATAAAGAACAATGTATATGAATAATAAAGAACCGTTGTCATTTCAAAACATTAAGATCATGCGTCATAGACGGCACAATTGGTGTGCCTTCATAAACCTTGCATCTCGCAGTTTGTAGACAAGATAAAATGAGAAAAAAGATGGAACTGATATGATAGATTGAGTCATTACAATGATGCGTTATTTTATTTCATTTTGCATCCTTAACTTTATACCTCAACGAGGGTTTAGATATGTTATTTAGTTGCCGTGATCAGGTGGGACTTTATAGTTATGTTAATAAGCATCATCTAGGTGGCCTCACGTTGATGAGTTGTTGTGGCTCTAGCCACTTGTTTATCAGGTGTTTTAACTCTGGCCGGTCGGCGGGTTGGCTGAGACAGCACACGTCATTCTGCAGAGATACAACAGTAAAGGACACGTACATATATACTAAGTGCTTTGCATATTGGATACTGGACAGACGAAATATTGTGCCGCTCATAGAAATGTTCCGAAACGATTTACTGAAGCTTTAGTACAAGTAAGATTTAGTAGAGATCGATTGAAAGTAATATGTGGGACAATAAACTGACTATGATTTTTTTTTAAATCTGTACTAACTTCACTTCACTTCAATCGGCATTAGGTGAAAGAAACATTTTACAATAGGCCTTGCCGTAAATGAGCTGGGGATACCTTTAACAGCTAGTAACTGTAGCCATGGCGACGGTGTCGGCCCCTGGATTGTTTTTGGGAGTGAACAGATTATGGCCACGTGGCGTGACGTGGGTGGTTCTGTCGTAAGTCTCCTAATTATCGCCGCCACAGCCCAGACAAGGAGTTAGTCTCAGCGCTAGACCTGTACGTATATCCACGACCAGAGCCCAGACAAGGAGTTAGTCTCAGGGCTGGACCTGTACGTATATCCACGACCAGAGCTCGGACAGGGAACTGGTCGCAGTGTATTGACGTACCTTGACCTGTATTTCCACTAGTGTTGTGGCGGGCAGAGCTCGGACAGGGAACTGGTCGCAGTGTATTGACGTACCTTGACCTGTATTTCCACTAGTGTTGTGGCGGGCAGAGCTCGGACAGGGAACTGGTCGCAGTGTATTGACGTACCTTGACCTGTATTTTCACTAGTGTTGTGGCGGGCAGAGCTCGGACAGGGAACTGGTCGCAGTGTATTGACGTACCTTGACCTGTATTTCCACTAGTGTTGTGGCGGGCAGAGCTCGGACAGGGAACTACCCCGTCTCCCCAATACGCCCCACACGTCTTTCACCCCATCTCCCCAATACGCCCCACACGTCTTTCACCCCATCTCCCCAATACGCCCCACACGTATTTCACCCCATCTCCCCAATACGCCCCACTCGTTCTTTCGCCCCGTCCGAAATCTCGTATCCCATGAGGCAAATTCCAATTGCGCATGCGCACACCTTCGGGGTAGACCGCAAGGTGAAGATGTCTCCTTTCGATGAGGTTTGGCGGTGGTTGTGGTGGGCACGGGGCTGGGTGGGGGGGGGGGGGGAGGGGGGGGGGTAGGTCAGTTGGTTGGATCGTGATCGGCTATTAGATGGGGATCACCATGCCGTGGGAGGACATCGATCAGACTGAGGACTAGGGATCGTGTCTCTATTACAGTTCTCTGTCCTACATGATGGTTCCACGCATCATCTGGGAGGCTGCGGGACGGCGTCAGGCGGCCCGTGGTTGTCGTGATCTACTGTGTAAATATAAATAGATATATACGTAATAGATATATATATAGACGGTGTGCTGTTGTTGTGTTTCAGCGGGGAGCGCGGAAGTCCTAATGAGAAGCGTTGTGTCTATATGAAAAAAAACCCGATAAAATTGGGCAATGTCATCATTTCGTGGTTGATGTTCCGGTATGGGTCGGGGTGTTAATGGAGCACGTTGTTGGGGTGTTAATGGTGCACGTGTTTGGGGTGTTAATGGAGAACGTGGTAGGGGTGTTAATGGAGCACGTGGTAGGGGTGTTAATGGAGCACATGGTCGGGGTGTTAATGGTGCACGTGGTTGGGGTGTTAATGGGGCACGTGGTTGGGGTGTTAATAGGGCGCGTGGTTAGGGTGTTAATGCGGTACGTGGTCGGGGTGTTATTGGGGCACGTGGTCCGGGTGTTAATGGGGCACGTAGTTTAGGTGTTACTGGGGCACATGGTTGGGTTGTTAATGGGGCACGTGGTTGGGGTGTTAATGGGGCACGTAGTTGGGGTGTTAATGGGGCTCGTGGTTGGGTTGTTAATGGGGCACGTGGTTGGGGTGTTAATGGGGCACGTAGTTGGGGTGTTAATGGGGCACATGGTTGGGGTGTTAATGGGGCACATGGTTGGGGTGTTATAGGGGCACATGGTTGGGGTGTTAATGGGGCACATGGTTGGGGTGTTATAGAGGCACATGGTTGGGGTGTTAATGGGGCACATGGTTGGGGTGTTATAGGGGCACATGGTTGGGGTGTTAATGGGGCACGTGGTTGGGGTGTTAATGGGGCACATGGTTGGGGTGTTATAGCGGCACGTAGTTGGGGTGTTAATGGGGCACATGGTTGGGGTGTTAATGGGGCACATGGTTGGGGTGTTATAGGGGCATATGGTTGGGGTGTTAATGGGGCACATGGTTGGGGTGTTAATGGGGCACATGGTTGGGGTGTTATAGGGGCACGTAGTTGGGGTGTTAATGGGGCACATGGTTGGGGTGTTAATGGGGCACATGGTTGGGGTGTTATAGGGGCACATGGTTGGGGTGTTAATGGGGCACATGGTTGGGGTGTTATAGGGGCACATGGTTGGGGTGTTAATGGTGCACGTGGTTGGGTTGTTAATGGGGCCCGTGGTTGGGTTGTTAATGGGGCACGTGGTTGGGGTGTTAATGGGGCACGTGGTTGGGTTGTTAATGGGGCACGTGGTTGGGGTGTTAATGGGGCACGTGGTTGGGGTGTTAGTGGAGAAAATGGTTCGGGTGTTAATCGAGCACTCTTTTGTGGCCCCTCCAGACTGCGGACTCACCGAGTTCATCCGAAGTCGTCATTAAGGTCACTCCGTACTCTCCTTTGGGGAGACCAATTGTCGGATGGCGGCCGGTTCCACCTGTTTTGTATGTTGGATGGCGGCCGGTTCCACCTGTTTTGTATGTTGGATGACGGCCGGTTCCACCTGTTTTGTATGTTGGATGACGGCCGTTTTCACCTGTTTTGTATGTCGGATGACGGCCGGTTTCACCTGTTTTGTATGTCGGATGACGGCCGGTTCCACCTGTTTTGTATGATGGATGACGGCCGGTTCCACCTGTTTTGTATGTTGGATGACGGCCGTTTTCACCTGTTTTGTATGTTGGATGACGGCCGGTTTCACCTGTTTTGTATGTTGGATGACGGCCGGTTTCACCTGTTTTGTATGTCTGATGACGGTTGGTTTCACCTGTTTTGTATGTCGGATGACGGCCGTTTTCACCTGTTTTGTATGTTGGATGACGGCCGGTTCCCCCTGTTTTGTATGTTGGATGACGGCCGGTTCCACCTGTTTTGTATGTTGGAGGACGGCCGATTCCAGCTGTTTTGTATCGGATGACGGCCGATTCCAGCTGTTTTGTATCGGATGACGGCCGGTTCCACCTGTTTTGTATCGGATGACGGCCGATTCCACCTGTTTTGTATCGGATGACGGCCGGTTCCACCTGTTTTGTATGTTGGAGGACGGCCGGTTCCACCTGTTTTGTATCAGATGACGGCCGATTCCACCCGTTCGCACATTTCTTCTTGCTTTGTAGACTTTATGCTTATGGGTTCTCCCTGACCTTCCCTCTTTTAGCTGTTTCATCTCGCTATTACCTCCTCCCCTCCACTCTGCTGCCTCCACACCGTCCTTCACTCTGCCCGGTGTTTGTCCGCCCTAATTCGCGCATACCCATTGCCCCCCCACCTCCCCCCTCCAGTCCCCTCGCTGACCGCCAGCCTCCGCATTGCTCTCTGAACTCACACGTGCCCGCCATGGTCAAACGTCACTGGGTTTTTGGGGGCTAGGCCACATATGTCATGGGGTGAAGGGAAATGGGTGCAGGGGTGGAAGGGTGAGGGGTGCAGGGATGGAAGGGTGAGGGATGCAGGGTTAGAAGGGTGAGGGGTGCAGGGGTGAACGGGTCAGCGGTAAAGGTAGTAAGATGGGTGTAGTACGGAGGGTGATGGGTAGGGACTGGGTGGCGAGCGAAGGCTGGAAGAGTGGTGGAGGGGGGAGGGTGATGGGTAGGGACTGGGTGGCGAGCGGAGGCTGGAAGGGTGGTGGAGGGGGGAGGGTGATGGGTAGGGACTGGGTGGCGACCGGAGGCTGGAAGAGTGGTGGAGGGGGGAGGGTGATGGGTAGGGATTGGGTGGCGAGCGGAGGCTGGAAGAGTGGTGGAGGGGGGAGGGTGATGGGTAGGGACTGGGTGGCGACCGGAGGCTGGAAGAGTGGTGGAGGGGGGAGGGTGATGGGTAGGGACTGGGTGGCGAGCGGAGGCTGGAAGAGTGGTGGAGGGGGGAGGGTGATGGGTAGGGACTGGGTGGCGAGCGGAGGCTGGAAGAGTGGTGGAGGGGGGAGCGTGATGGGTAGGGACTGGGTGGCGAGCGGAGGCTGGAAGAGTGTTGGAGGGGGGAGGGTGATGGGTAGGGACTGGGTGGCGAGCGGAGGCTGGAAGAGTGTTGGAGGGGGGAGGGTGATGGGTAGGGACTGGGTGGCGAGCGGAGGCTGGAAGAGTGGTGGAGGGGGGAGCGTGATGGGTAGGGACTGGGTGGCGAGCGGAGGCTGGAAGAGTGTTGGAGGGGGGAGGGTGATGGGTAGGGACTGGGTGGCGAGCGGAGGCTGGAAGAGTGTTGGAGGGGGGAGGGTGATGGGTAGGGATTGGGTGGCGAGCGGAGGCTGGAAGAGTGGTGGAGAGGGGAGGGTGATGGGTAGGGATTGGGTGGCGACCGGAGGCTGGAAGAGTGGTGGAGGGGGGAGGGTGATGGGTAGGGACTGGGTGGCGAGCGGAGGCTGGAATGGTGGTGGAGTGGGGGGGGGGTGTGATGGGTAAAGACTGGGTGGCGACCGGAGGCTGGAACGGTGGTGGAGGGGGGAGGGTGATGGGTAGGGACTGGGTGGCGAGCGGAGGCTGGAAGAGTGGTGGAGGGGGGAGGGTGATGGGTAGGGACTGGGTGGCGAGCGGAGGCTGGAAGGGTGGTGGAGGGGGAGGGTGATGGGTAGGGATTGGGTGGCGAGCGGAGGCTGGAAGAGTGGTGGAGGGGGGAGGGTGATGGGTAGGGACTGGGTGGCGAGCGGAGGCTGGAAGAGTGGTGGAGGGGGGAGGGTGATGGGTAGGGACTGGGTGGCGAGCGGAGGCTGGAAGGGTGGTGGAGGGGGGGGGGGTGATGGGTAGGGACTGGGTGGCGAGCGGAGGCTGGAAGGGTGGTGGAGGGGGGAGGGTGATGGGTAGGGACTGGGTGGCGAGCGGAGGCTGGAAGGGTGGTGGAGGGGGGAGGGTGATGGGTAGGGACTGGGTGGCGAGCGGAGGCTGGAAGAGTGGTGGAGGGGGGAGGGTGATGGGTAGGGACTGGGTGGCGAGCGGAGGCTGGAAGAGTGGTGGAGGGGGGAGGGTGATGGGTAGGGATTGGGTGGCGAGCGGAGGCTGGAAGGGTGGTGGAGGGGGGAGGGTGATGGGTAGGGATTGGGTGGCGAGCGGAGGCTGGAAGGGTGGTGGAGGGGGGAGGGTGATGGGTAGGGACTGGGTGGCGACCGGAGGCTGGAAGGGTGGTGGAGGGGGAGGGTGATGGGTAGGGACTGGGTGGCGAACGGAGGCTGGAAGGGTGGTGGAGGGGGGAGGGTGATGGGTAGGGATTGGGTGGCGAGCGGAGGCTGGAAGAGTGTTGGAGGGGGGAGGGTGATGGGTAGGGACTGGGTGGCGAGCGGAGGCTGGAAGAGTGGTGGAGGGGGGAGGGTGATGGGTAGGGATTGGGTGGCGAGCGGAGGCTGGAAGGGTGGTGGAGAGGGGAGGGTGATGGGTAGGGATTGGGTGGCGAGCGGAGGCTGGAAGGGTGGTGGAGAGGGGAGGGTGATGGGTAGGGATTGGGTGGCGAGCGGAGGCTGGAAGAGTGTTGGAGGGGGGAGGGTGATGGGTAGGGATTGGGTGGCGAACGGAGGCTGGAAGGGTGGTGGAGGGGGGAGGGTGATGGGTAGGGATTGGGTGGCGAACGGAGGCTGGAAGGGTGGTGGATGGGGGAGGGTGATGGGTAGGGATTGGGTGGCGAGCGGAGGCTGGAAGGGTGGTGGAGGGGGGAGGGTGATGGGTAGGGACTGGGTGGCGAGCGGAGGCTGGAAGAGTGGTGGAGGGGGGAGGGTGATGGGTAGGGATTGGGTGGCGAACGGAGGCTGGAAGGGTGGTGGAGGGGGGAGGGTGATGGGTAGGGACTGGGTGGCGACCGGAGGCTGGAAGGGTGGTGGAGGGGGGAGGGTGATGGGTAGGGATTGGGTGGCGAACGGAGGCTGGAAGGGTGGTGGAGGGGGGAGGGTGATGGGTAGGGACTGGGTGGCGAGCGGAGGCTGGAAGAGTGGTGGAGGGGGGAGGCCGATGGGTAGGGACTGGGTGGCGAGCGGAGGCTGGAAGAGTGGTGGAGGGGGGAGGGTGATGGGTAGGGACTGGGTGGCGACCGGAGGCTGGAAGAGTGGTGGAGGGGGGAGGGTGATGGGTAGGGACTGGGTGGCGAGCGGAGGCTGGAAGAGTGTTGGAGGGGGGAGGGTGATGGGTAGGGATTGGGTGGCGAGCGGAGGCTGGAAGGGTGGTGGAGGGGGGAGGGTGATGGGTAGGGATTGGGTGGCGAGCGGAGGCTGGAAGGGTGGTGGAGGGCGGAGGGTAGAGTGTGGAATGGTGGAGAGCGGACGGTGATTGGGACGCAGTTGGCGGGGTGGAGGGTGTGTAGGTTCGAGGGTTTGAGGGTGAAGTGGAGGAGGCTGGCTGTGGAAGGGTGGGAGGGTGAAGTGTGAGACGAGAGGGTGACGGGTGGAGGATGATGGGTGGAGTATGATGGTAGAGGGTGAAGGTTGCAAGGGGTGGAGGCTAATGGGTGAGTGGATGGTTAAGTTGCAGAATGGGTGAAGTATGATGATACAGTGTGACGGGTGGCGGCTGGAGAGGTGAATGGGGGAGGGATGCAGGGTGGAGGGGTGAATGGTGGAGGGGTGAAGGGGGGATGGATGGAGGGGGGATCCTAGAGGGATGAATGGGGGTTGGGTGCAGGGTGGAGGCTGGAAGGGTGAATTGGGAAGGGGTACAGGGTGAAGGGGTGACTGTGGGAGGGGTGGAGCGGTGACTGTGGGAGGGGTGGGGGTGGAAGGTGGAGTGCCCGTGACGTCTGGTCCGGACAGGGATCAATGCCGTCGATCAATGTATGTTCAATCTGGAGCTGCACTTCTGGAACCCGTCTCACGGCCATGTAACGCCGTGCCCGAGACTGGCAGGACTAGGGTTGGGGGGAGGGGGGGGGGGGGGAGGGGTGGAGGAGGCGTGATGAGTGTGCGGGATGGTGGCTGCCCGACAATGGCAAGACTGGGGTGCAGGGAGAACATATGGGTGTGAGGGATGGTAGCCTTGACGACCAGTGGTTGTCTCGAGTAGGGATTGGGGGCGGGGCAGGCTCGGAGACAGGACAGGCGCGGGGCGGGCGCGGGGCGGGCTCGGGGCGGGCATAGGCGCGGGGCGGGCTCCAGGAAGGGCTCCGGCACATCTCTAGGCGATGCTTTTGAATACCAGAGTGGCCCAAATGTTTGGCAACCCAAAACAGGTGAACACAAGCCGGAATGCCCTTTTTGATGTGGGTAAGGGAATGTTCCACTCTTAGACAACACCCTGACGAGTGTCGCTGGTGCCAGGGCTGGACCTTGAACCATCACCCCCATTGTCATCAGTGTTTACCCTCTGTGTTAGCTTTGGCGTTATTTCTGGCCTGGTCCAAGCTGACAGCCGGTCGCTCCAGCCCGTCGGGAAATACTGACAAAGTCATCGATTGTCATCGATATCTGTGCTCGTCATCCGGGCTGATTGTATCTTCTAGAGTATCTTTTAGAACACATAGTTTCTGGTCGAGCTTCTGCTATGCATGCCATATACTAGAATATATCGCCGTACACAATATATATATATATATATATCTTAATATCTTACACTATTATAAGATAATATATGTACCATAACACATCGCAGTTCATACTCCCCGCTTCATTGTTTATTTTGTACTCTAAAATAATCTCTTAAATATGATTATCGTAAGGGTTACAGGGTTTCAGCCTGTAACTTCCCGGGCAGAGGAGGGATGCAAAATATTTGTGTTTGATGCCACTTTTGAGCACATGAAATCTAAACGGGGGCCAATAAGCCTCAGGGGACATTGACATGTGATTTGATGAAATTTCCCCGAGATGTAGGTTACATGGCATGAACCCACACACGCACCTGTTTGTCTTCAGCTCAAGCTGCTTGCCCGGGTGGTCGCACATCCCAGGGAATACCACAGTGTCTAGGGCTGCATCTCGGAGAGGCTGGGTTTGGTTACTTCAAAGCTTACACGATGACTCTTTGATTGACTTGGTTATTGAGGTTCTCTGCTGGGGGTCCGCGGTATAGGTACTGGTACAACATATCAGCTCGTTGGTTGAAGGGGCTTGCCCGGTAGCTCAGTGGGTTAGAGCGCTCGCCTTGAGAGCTCTGGCCAACTGAGAGCCTAAGGGGCTGGCCTGGTAGCTCAGTGGGTTAGAGCGCTCGCCTTGATTGCTCTGGCCACTTGAGAGCCTAAGGGGCCGGCTTGGTAGTTCAGTGGGTTAGAGCGCTCGCCTTGAGTGATCTGGCCACCTGAGAGCCTAAAGGGCCGGCCTGGTAGGTCAGTGGGTTAGAGCGCTCGCCTTGAGTGCTCTGGCCACCTGAGAGCCTAAGGGGCCGGCCCGGTAGCTCAGTGGGTTAGAGCGCTCGCCTTGAGTGCTCTGGCCACCTGAGAGCCTAAAGGGCCGGCCTGGTAGGTCAGTGGGTTAGAGCGCTCGCCTTGAGTGCTCTGGCCACCTGAGAGCCTAAGGGGCCGGCCCGGTAGCTCAGTGGGTTAGAGCGCTCGCCTTGAGTGCTCTGGCCACCTGAGAGCCTAAGGGGCCGGCCCGGTAGCTCAGTGGGTAAGAGAGCTCGCCTTGAGTGCTCTGGCCACCTGAGAGCCTAACCGCACGTGGATCGGTGGTTCGCGGGCCGCTGTGGACATGTCTGTGTGGTCGCAGGATGAAGATCTCCTATCCTTCTTCGCAAAGAGTTGGGGGGGTTACCCCCGGGAACATGGCTCCACTCTCCCTTCCTTATATTACCAAAAGTGGTTAAAACGTCGTGAATAGACAACCAACCAACCATGAGTTGGATCTGTTTCGTTGAGGTGCAACACTTGGTATTCTGATATTGCTACAAGACAGTACATGATTTTACAAGCTGCTAACGTAAGTATGGTTGGATTTGTTTGGTGGAGGTGCAACCATTGGTATTCTGTTACTGGGACAAGACAGTAACTGATTTTACAAGCTGCTAACCCAAGTATGGTTGGAATGATGTGGTTGTGGTATAACTCTTAGTATTCTGATATTGATGCTGGACTTTAACTTGGTACAGTATCATATCAGATCATTATTAATATTAGCTGCTAACACAAGGTAGGTGTAATCTATGAGTGTTTCAGTACTAATAACGTACTATGGCATTAATATATGTAAATATAATCTGCCTGTATCATGTGTTTGTGACAGGTTTACTGTAATAATTTAGGCTATGGATTGCAGGTTTACAGCGATCAAGTAATCTATCGATTCTAATTCGCAAGTTAATTTTGACTTGATTATTTAATTGATAATGGGGACCTTAGTAATACTTATTGGATTTTGAGTTGCGGCTTATTCCACTTTTAGAAATTACTTATTTTTTTTACTTATTTTTTGTGAAGTTCTTGATATGATGAAGTTTTGAAGATAATTTTTTTCTCCTAACTTTATGCAATATTTCATAATCATTCAAAAATATAATAATTTGTCATGTTATTTTTTCAGGGACGAATTCTCCCGAGAGACCCCTCCCCCCAGCCTGACCGATCGCTGGGGAATGTAGCGCGGGGTCAGCATGGGGCAACAGGAAAGCCATGCGGGGGGTCAGCCCGCCCAGGCCAGTGACACCCCCGGGGTCGCGGGGGCTCCAGGCGGCAAGGCCGGGGGTGGGGCCGGGGCCGGGGGCGGGGCCGGGGCCGGGGGTGGGGCAGGAGCCGGCGAGGAGGGCCAGCGGGAGGCGGGTGCCGGCGGGGCCGCCGCCAGCCCTGGGCCCGCCCAGGGTAAGAGCCGGCGCCGCATGGATAAGCTGTTCCGGCGGGCGCAGAACACACTGGAGACCAAGCTACGCGGGGGGCGGGATCGATCCAGTTCTCCCATGAGCATCAAGGGCAGCAAGGGATCCAGAGACGCCGGGGCCGGGTCGTCCGAGTCCTCCTTGGAGGGAACCCCGAGACTGGGCAGCTCGGCGGCGGCGGGACTCGGGGAGTCCGGCAGTCCCAAAGCGTCTGGATCCAGCCTAGCGGTCCCGTCCCGCCAGGCGCTCCAGCCCAGGGATAGATTGTCTGGATCAAGTATCGGATCCTCTGATCCAGGTGAGGGTCTCGGGGCGGCTGATATGGATACCAGCTTTAATTCGGACAGCCTGGGCCGTAGTCTCAAGGGGGATCTGGGTGGAAAGACTTCCGGGATCCGCGCTCAGTCACTGTCTGGATCCTCGAAGGGGGATCCCGAACAGACGACTCAGAGGGGGACTAAGGCGATTGATATCCAGACCGGTGTAAAATCGCGGACCGACTCCCAAAGCTCGGGGGGCTTGGGGGGCTCTCCCACTCTCAGGCTGAGCTGGGGTGAGGACGCTGGCGCGTCACCCCCACTGGGATCCGGATCGCCAAGGTCACCTCGCTCCAAGGACGCCGGCACCCCCCACGGTACCCCCCACGGCAGCCGTCCCCCTCCGGCGCGGATGTTCACCGGCCCGGGGGGAGGGCTACCCATCGAGGACAGCCTGCCGGACGAGCTGGTCAGCGGCTATCTGGCGCCCATCGTCACCTCAGAAGATCTGGGATTATCGCCCATTGAGGAGAAATCGGAGAGCAGTGACAACATCCTCGGGAAGGCGGCGGCGGCGGCGGCCGCTGCGGCTAGCGCGGGCAGCCAAGGTCAAACCGCGTCAACCACTCAAGGTCAAGGTCAAAGTCAAGGTCGGGGCGGGCAACACCCCGGCGCAATAATTTCTGTAGCCACTAAGCACGGAGCGATTGGAGATATATCCGACCTCAAGGCGGTGCATAATCTAATAGATATTACAAACGGCAAAGGAGGGGTCACGGACAACGTGCCTCTTCAACATGGCGCCGGCGCAGTGCCGCAGGACGGGAGTCCTTACGCTGGGGCTGCTCAGCCCTCGCCGGGCTACGACGACCGGGGGCAATCTCACGGTGAGAGGGCGCTCCAGTCGCCAGTGACCGAGTCCACGGAGTCGTCTGAAGAGCCCCAGACCACGTCTCCGGACGACTACTCGCCGATGACCGCCGGGAGCCGATCCGGGCATTACCTTGCCCCGAGTAGTGACGTCAGTTCCGGTTTGTCGAGTCCGGCGGAGGACGTGTTCACGGACGCAGCGTCCATGGTGATGTTGGACCGGAGTCCGCTGGAGAGTCCGTACCTCTCGGCCGTGGAGAGCCGCGACACCAGCGCCGGACAGTCCCCCGACCAGGATCAGGACCGCACGCCGGCCTTCATCCTCATGTCGCAGTCCGTCATGGAGTCGAGGTCAAGGTCATCTGCCGGCAGCGACGACAGCGGCGCGACCTTGATGAAGTCGCGCAGTCTGGATCACCTGGATCAAAGCGACTCGCCGCCGCCGGGGCGGACCCCGCTGGGGACCCCCACCATGGGGATGAAGCCCCCCCACAAGCCGGTGGAGGCCAGCTACACGGTCACCACCTCCAGATTGCTGTCGTCCTCGGGGTCCGGGGGTCTGGATGGGGTAGCCCCCGCTCGGCAGCGCCACCTATCGCACGGCGCGGTACTGGAGGCGGTATCGGCGGCGGCGTCGGCGGCGTCCCGTAGCCCTGGCAACAAGAGGAAGAAGACCGTCTCCGAGGGTCAGACGTCGCCGTTGAGGGGTCTCCCAGGCGGGGATGCGCCGCCACCCCCGCCGCTCCCGCCGTCGCCAGCCTCCCCACTCCTTCTCCAGGGGTCCGCTCGCCACAGCCGCTCCGTGGACTCCGGTCTGGAGACGAAGTCCTTGACTCGGGACGCCACGCCGGAAGAGGAACTCGTCACCACAATCCGGGAAGCTCGCTTTGACTTCGCCAGACACGTCGGCTTGGACGCCAGCAGCGGACTCCGAACCCCGGACGGGGAGGAAGTCTTCAACGGCCAAGGGTCCGCCACGGATTATCGGGATTGGACCCCCGATCGGGATTCGGAGTCGGCAGCGCACACCTCGGATGTCGCCCAACAGCAGAGGCGGCCGTCCAAGATAGCAGCCCACAGGTCCAAGAAGCGGTCTCGCTACATGAGCGACTCCTACCTGGCGGAGACGTCGTCTGCCGGGGAGGGCGAGGGCCCCACCCCGCCGGTCAGGTCACAGAGCAAGCCCCCGTCCAGAACCGTCTCCCTGGAGGATGTCGTCAACGTACCCGCCGTCGTACCGGAGAAACTCGACTTTAGACAGCTGGACAAGTTCGAAGGTGAGCATGAACCGTAAACTGTTAATTTTGTTCTTTTGCTCCCTTTCACTTATTGACGGCCGTTTATGGAATTCTTTATCAAACTCGTGTAACATATGCGCTTATATTTTGTAAGCTGTGTTACAAGAAAAAACATCATCTTTTATGAGAAATATGTTGGCTATATGGATTAACAATAATATGTTCAGGTTAAAAAATGTGATTAATAGGACTGCACGCTGATAATCCGTGTGTAACACTTGTGGTCGTTGCGCGTAAAGACGGAAACATCGTGAAAGTAATACGTAACGATCCCAGCTCGTAGTCCTTAGCCAAAGGCTGGCCAAGGCTCCCATGTGAAACAAAACCGTTCGCTTTAAATCGATGTCTGATATTCTGCAAAAATCTTACGCAATTGAAACAATCTGTTTCTAAGCAACGTATTGTTCTTGTCGCCTTGGCAACAACTAATGGTTGTACAAGGCCGATTGATTTGGTTCCAATCGCACAGCTCAACACCATCATGACCGTCTGATGCAAACGCGTCTTATAACAAATCCCGTCATAACGAGTTGATATGGAATTAAGCCTGAGGTTGATTGGTTGTCATGGAACTCATTGTGGACAAGGCGTTACTATGTCTGGTGGACTTGCTCTATGTGGCAGGTCACATGTTGGTGCAGTGGTTGTGCTCCACCTTTAACGACCAGCACTACCTGCACTACCTGCTGTCTAAGCAGGACCAGCGAGTCATGGCCATCCAGTTCCTCACGCACCTGCTGGCCGCTGGGGTCATCAAAAAGCAGGAACAGGATATGGAGAGGGATTCCGGGATATTCAAGGTCAGTACGAAGAGCGACGGCCGTTAATGTTTGTGGTAGATGAACTGAAAAACTGAAATCATAATGTTAATCGGCTAACTGTTGTAATTTACATTTAACGGTATATCACCATTTGTTATTTTTTCGCATTCGTTATATGTTTAGTATTTGGTAACGATAAAATTAAAAAAACAAACGGTCGTGGCTGCACAGAGAGGCTGTGAATACATGTATTTCACATGGGATATGTTGTACCGACGGACTATGTGTATTACTGATGGTACATGAGTTATGAGACATCAGACTACATCAGACCAGATGTTGTTTGGTTATACACGTCCCGTGAATACATGTATGTGACACCAGATGTACATATATCTCTGGTTACACACCCAATCCGTTGATACATGTATTTGACATTTAGTTTTATTGTATCTGCAGCCGGACCAGATGTATTTCTGGTCACACACCAAGCCCGTGGATACATGTATTTGATATATGGTTTTATTGTATCTGCAGCCGGACCAGATGTATTTCTGGTCACACACCAAGCCCGTGGATACATGTATTTGATATATGGTTTTATTGTATCTGCAGCCGGACCAGATGTATTTATGGTCACACACCAAGCCCGTGGATACATGTATTTGATATATGGTTTTATTGTATCTGCAGCCGGACCAGATGTATTTCTGGTCACACACCAAGCCCGTGGATACATGTATTTGATATATGGTTTTATTGTATCTGCAGCCGGACCAGATGTATTTTTGGTCACACACTCAGCCCATGCTGCAGCAGTTGGACATCGTGCCTGGTCGCCTGGGCTACGCGGTGTGGCCCCCGCCCCGGGGGGAGGGGGAGAGCGAGGGGGAGGCCGACGGACTGGGCGAGGGACAGTCGCAGTACCCCACGGAGCCAGTAGATGGACCCATGGGCCCCCAGGCTGGGGCTGCTGAGAGGGCGCTGATGGCCGCTGCGGAGGATGGTAAGAACGGAGGGCTCGAAGTCTTGAAGTACGAGATTAGACCGATCCAGGCTGTCAATCATTCACTGACGTCACTGTTGCTTTTATTGAACCATGTGGTGAAAAAAGGTCTCCCACGTGCGTTGTGTCGGACAAACAAAGAAGCATGTCACTTTCTTGTCAATTTTCAGTTTCAGAGAGTATTTCTCACTTGTACCTACCTTCAGCTATGATTGTCAATTTCATACTCATGATTAACGAAGAGGGACTCGAGCGTGGGTGGGAGTATGTCGGAGTATGGATAGGTCTATTATAGTATATATTGCCACTATTCGTCTTGAGGTAAGATAAACTATTAGCCAAACTTACTGAGGAGCGACAAGAAATCTTCTCATGTCCACTTCATATGGGTATATTGTTGTTTCCATATAGTAAGATCTACGCTTTTCTACCAAACTGCTTCGAAGTCACTCAAATGGCGTTAAATATTGCATAATATCAACTTTGACACCATGGTACTTTTCTTCGTTGTGTATATTCCCACTGATGATAGCACAAGTATGCCGTCTTTTTATCTTCCAGGATTAGAAGGGGAATCTAAACTAGGTAAGTTCTCCATTCGCTGTTATAGACACATGTTATGGTTACTTCGTCGTCGTGTTTTTATTTTTGGCAATTTTCGGCATTCAGTAAAAGATCATTTACATGATATGAGAGTCGGAACGCTATGTTACTGTAGGTTGTATTGTTGTACAGTTTCTGTTTCTGTTTTTCCCTGTTAGATAATAAAACAATCATCATAGGACTGAAGAGGGAAATGAAGCTTGAGATTGGCAGACTGAAGGTATGTGACACTACTGTCCAGTCAAGTTAATCATCGTGGGCAAGAAAGGGATGTTTTATTCCTTCCTCTGTCTTTATTTTTACTTTTCCGCAATTTTCATTCCCATGACATCATTTACATTATGAAGGTGTCTACATTATGCAATTACTTTCATTTAGTAAGAAACTTCCTAGTTCTTCGTTATCAAAGTTGACCGTCGTCATGTCATCCAGAGTTTAAAGTACTTGATATATTACTTGGTTTAAAATATGCTGCAAAATGTGATGTAGATGATGACAGGTTCCACCTGTTTTCTTGGGAATAAAAAAGTAACTAAAAAAAGGAAATATCAACAAAAATCCTGTCCATGTGGATCTCTATGTGACGTCAGTTCCGCGCGTGCGTGCGTGCGTCCGGTGTCTCCCCCTACAGGCGGAGCACGAGCACACTGTGCAATGTCTGCGGCGGGAGCAAGCTGGCCGCCTCAGCGAGTACGAACGGAAGGCCAAGGATCTGGAGCGAGAGGTGGAGAAGTACAGCATCTTGGCGGGCATCGAGAGTCTGGCGCAGGAGGCCCTCTGGGGGGAGGGCCAGGGACCCCGGGGGGCCCAGGGCGTGAGGGTGGACCGCCGGGAGGAGGCGGGGGAGACGCGGCTGCTGGTCGACCAAGGGGTGGAGGCTAAGGTCGACGCTATTGAGGAGGGGACTCAGACGGAGGGAGGTGAAGGGATGGGGGTGGTGATGCAACATCCTATTCCGGGTGTCACAGTGGCCGCACCGACACCGCCCCCTCCCGCTCCGCCGCCGCCACCGCCACCGCCGCCGCCACCACCAGGCATGGGGGGACCTCCGCCGCCGCCTCCGCCCCCACCCCCTCCGCCGCCACCCCCAGGAATGGGGGTACCTCCACCACCGCCACCGCCACCAGCTCCGCCACCAGCCCCAGGAATGGGGGGACCGCCACCGCCCCCACCGCCACCACCTCCGCCACCACCCCCAGGAATGGGGGGACCGCCACCGCCCCCACCCCCACCTCCACCATTTGGTGGGCCGCCGCCCCCTCCTCCTCCCCCAGGGGGTATGGTCACGCCTCCCGCTCCTCCACCCCCGCCCGGCTCCTTCTCCACCCCACCTCCTCGCCCACCAGGAGGCTTGTCACCAGCTCCAGGAATGTCGCCCTTGGCAGCAAGTAAGTTTGATGAAACATCTCCGTTTCATGTTTTAAGATCTGATAGATAGAGTAACTGACAGGGCTGCATAGAGGACACCTATAGCGACATAAAATGACTGAGCAACATAAAGCATGTATTTTGGTCCTACTCGCATACAAATCGCGTACAAAAGTAAAACATTTGCAATGCACAAAATACAAAGCGAAGGCTGTCTACAACAGTGTGGCATTCTTGGGTACTACCTCCTCAAACTTGTTTTTGTTCTTTGACCTTTCAATGTGAAATAGATATGATCAAATTTTCCTTTCTTAAAGAGTTAACATTAACATGATCACGCAATGTATATGACGACACTGAGCAGTGTTAATGACTGAGTAGCTTATTATACCGCTTTGCAGGATGCATGCAGATGCGTTAATTACATGAGCGTGTGTTGTCTATTCCACTGCATGTAGCTCCCAGAAAGCAATACATCAAACCAGCGAGTCCTATGAAACCTCTATTTTGGAAGAAACTAGAAGTGAAGGATATACCAAAGCCCGCCGCCGACCTCAGGTAAACACTGCGCCCTCATATAGTGTCTTTAGGCATTCTGTACTCTCTCTTCACACTTAATCTACATTTAGTATTTAAACTATATATACCAGTGATTTGTTCATGGGGCTCTGCGTATGTCTATTTCATCATTTTTGGGTGATCCTCACTGGTATGGGAATATATTTCATATTTATGTTACATTCCTTTACACATGTTTCCCCATAGATTAAAAACAATTGGAGCCAAATGACATATATGCTGCAAATATCCCTGGAGCCTCCAACTATTTGTAAGCAAATTCTCGGCTTCCTGTGGTCTAGAGTGAACAGTGGCGATTTGAGCGTTGACTATGGTCTATAGTCGAATGTTCTTGTGCGAATATCTGGTTCTGGTTGTCGCCAAAACTAACATGAATACATCCTACATATCAGACACTTGATCATAAGAATACGTTTAACTATATAGAGCATGAGCCCTGATCGGATCATGGTACAGGAAATACGTAACTCTGGTATGTTTTGGAGACTCATAGTTGGACTATAGTCACTGTAGTACTCGATAATTGTGCTAAGATTATTAAATAATGGTTATGAATTAGTTCTAGGAAGAATACGACGATATTTGGGAGAGTAATCGCATATCCTATGTGAGTAATAGACCATAAATAAGTGTCGTGAATTATTTCTAGGAAGCATACGACGATATTTGGGAGAGTAATCGCATATCCTATGTGAGTAATAGACCAAAGTTTCGATTTGCTGCAATGGTTTGTCGCATGATGAGACCCAGGTGTGCTCGTCCTTACATCATTACTGTGATCTAATGATGACCTGATTGTTGTGTATTAATACACACATTACTCGCTAATGTCAATGGCATAGAGAAAGACACCTGGGGCGTTTGGGGGGTGGGAGAGGGGGCATCGAGAGGGCGCAGTATCACATGTTGAGTGATTTTTCCAGGCCGTTTGTATGCTTATCTCTAACAAAATTAACAAAAAGCCCTTTTGACAGTAAAGACGACGCCATGTTTATTTACGGACGCGGAGTCGTCATCCGGGTTCTCTGATGGGATCCTCCAACGAGAAATCATCCTTTATTTTGTCATTTTCTTCAGTCGTCTTCCGACTAACTTTCGGTTTGGTACCATTTGTTTCAAACTAAATTAACACAAAATTAAAATCCGGGTTTCTGTGACAGGAACTTTGTGTTACCCTCCAACAAAAGAATTCTAGTTGCTAAAATATCATGCTTTGGTCTTTGTACCCAGTGCTCTTCCGACTAACTTCCACGTTCTCACCATTGCTAGCCTGCGTTATCGATTGTGTGGATGGTCCTGCACTTCCGAGAGTCTTCAACGTCAGCGTTCTATTTCCTCAAGAGAAACAGTACTGCCTGTTACATTGTTAATCTATTAATACAATACAAAAGCATGCGCAACTAGTGTTTTCTTGCCAATGATCCATACGATTGCCAGTCTGCAAATTGAACGTTAGACCAATAAGATTCCGTCAAAAATGTCGGGATTTTCGGCATTTGAAAACGTAAATTTCAGATAACAAACATAAAACGATGCCTATACAGATATACTTCCAACCATAGTCGCAGATGTAGGCGATAACCATATCCAAATCAGAAGGCGTATCTTCAACCATATACGCCATTGCAATAGATTTCGACAATCGGTTTAACAACCGGCCTTCCCATTATTATGCCATGAGATAACCATGGGATCACCTGACGCCATTATTACCAATAACCGAGAGTATCTATGGCTTTTTAGCCCCGTCGACAGTCTTTGGGAGATGTTGGAAGAGCCAGAACTAAACACCGAAGAATTCGATGAGATGTTCTCAAAGATTCTTATCAAGAAAAAAGTGGCACCCGAGAAACAAGTAACCGCTAAAAAGACAAAAGAGGTGAGTTGTTAGTGTTGCACCAGCGTTTATTAACAAGAACCTGATACAAGAAATGTACAATGGATGTGGTATTTACTCGCTAAATAACCACATTAACAACGATGTAATCAATAATATTGTTATATTATGTTAAATATGTTAAAATGAAACACATATATGTATAACACATTCTATAACCCGAACAACAACAAAATGTATGTTGAAGAAGTGAAATTATATAGATAATTCTGAAAGACCTGAAGATATGACCATTTGTTATAAAGAACAATCTGCTTGATTTGTTTGTACATGTGATACATTCGATGTCAATGTGAAAGAGCTTGATTAACTATTCAGGTTGCTAAGTTACTGGACCAGAAGCGATCTCAGGCAGTGGGTATCTTCGTGTCAAGTCTCCACCTCACGACGCAAGACATCGAGTCGGGTAAGACACCCCGCCCCCTCGTATGCTTCTACGAGTGGCGCTAAGTACGGGGTGCTACGTCATAGACATGTGTATTCTACGTCGCCGAAATATGTTTTCTACGTCACCGAAATATGTGCTCTACGTCGCCGAAATATGTTTTCGACATCGCCGAAATATGTGCTCTACGTCGCCGAAATATGTTTTCGACGTCATCGAACTGTGCCCTACGTCGGTACTACATGTATTTGATCACTGTTGTTAAGTTATTGCCGTGCTCTATGTAAATTGCTCTTACCAAGCGACTACTTGAGCTTGTCTGAGGTGTCTGATTTGTTCATATTTTGTCCCCATGTAGCTGTCTTGGACTTCGATAGCTCCGCGCTTTCCCTTGAGATCCTGCAGAGTCTACATGAGCAGGTATGTTTGTAACGGAACATGACGCCAGAGACGCTACTAAACTCTACACAACGCAGAAGCCGAGAAATAGTTAGTTAGTTCCGACCCGCAGTCATGAGACTTTACCCCAACCCCCCCTACTGAATTTAAACCTTGGCTTGGCTTCGCATCTGGAAAGGATTTATGGCTTGATGTGTCTTGCTCATTCCTACTGGACTTTCTTGGTCCTGTGGCAAGGTCCTGTGGAGCAGGGGAGCAACAATGTAGATAGACCCTGTCCGATTTTTGGGCGTCTTGCAGCCGTAGAATTAAGGCTCATCCATTCATCATTTAGCGAAGTGTTTCATGATTTTGTATGATACTATAACGTATGAACACTTGACCTTTGACCTGTCAGAAACCAGAAGCTGCGGAGTTGGACCTGATCAAGAAACACGTGGCGTCTAAGCCTGAAGTGCCCTTAGATCGACCTGAACAGTAAGTAGTCAACTATTTATTATGTGGATTTATATGACATGCGGTTCGTATATTATGCTATCTGACGGACTTCATGCATCAAATCTGTATTTGCTAACTCACGTTAGCTGCATAAGACATTGTTTGCAAGATCCCGCTGTACGTTTTGTCCACCTGGTTTGAAGAAACGATCTAACAAAGCCAGGCTTATTTACAGACAATTCCTCGCATCTTCACTCAAACGTTGCACAACGTTCGTCTGCATCTCTCGTTACATCCCAATTCGGCCACCATTAATGGCGCCTAAATACGCATGGGGGCATACATTTCACAGGCAATGATTTAACCCTGAATTAAGTCCATGTAATTTTTATTTTTGCTTTTAGATTTCTTTACGACTTGAGCCAGATCCCTGGCTTCGCAGATCGCTGTTTCTGCCTCATCTTACAGTCCACCTTCTCCGAGGGAATAACAACGCTCGGCAGCAAACTGGACAACATCAAGATGACGTCACAGGTACTTCTGGCCCAGTTGCTGACGTCATAGTTTGGGTTTCCTATTTTCGGTTCACTGACAAAATTTGTAGGACGTTTTCTGACTAGCTCTGCATGCGTCATAGTCATTTTGTTAGAATTATAGTAACAATAGCTTAGTCTTAGTCTTATATTTACGTAAAGATTTCACGTGTGTTTTGTCCTTTGTAGATGTTAATGAGTAACGGCGCTGTACAGATCATCCTTGGCTTGATACTGGCCATGGGCAATTATATGAACGGGGGTAAGTATCTCACTCCTACCCTTTACACATATAATATATAATTTCTTTATATCCCCTAATCTATTATTTCTATCCGTCGACGTTTATCAAAGATTTGCTCCTCAAATCAAAAGCGATTGCCCGAATTTGGGTATTACTAGTTTTAATGCTGTTAATGCTTATATCTGTACATATATCATAACTATGTGAATATTTCCATATGAAAACATTACAGATTTCGTCCCACCCCATTTCATTATCCCCGTGGGATATCTGGGCCCAAATTAGCCTTTACCTGCACAAAAGCGGCCTAAAACACAAATATTTCATTTCATTTCTACAGGCACCAACCGCGGTCAGGCGGATGGTTTCGGCTTAGAGATACTTCCCAAGCTGAGAGACGTCAAGAGTAAGGTAAATAAAGAAAGAAAATACCATGTTTATCTTTGTGTAAGAAAATCTCGATGGCTTTTCGACGGGTCAGAAATGATTCAGGACGTCATCTACATATTTTATATGTATCTTGTATTTCTATGTACCGTGTACTGTAACATTTTTATGGAAATACATAAATAAAAAAAAAAAAAAAAAAAAAAAAATATGTATATGTCAAATGTCGTCTGCTTCAGGACAACTCGACGACCTTGCTGCAGTACTTGGTCGGTACGTACGTCCGGAAGCACGATCCGGACGCGGGGACGGACAAGGCCAAGCTCCCCGTTCCGGAGCCCAGCGACATCACGCAAGCTTCCCTCGTCAACTTTGAGGACATTGAGCAAGAACTACGCAAAGCCACCATCTCTGTGCAGGGTAGGACAATGAGTTTCGCTTGGTTGGCATCCGTCCGTCTGTGAAAGACAATGGTTTGGCAGCTTTTGTTTTGATTTAAGTAGTAAGATTTGTTTCGCGGCATTTCCGCTTATGACTAAATAAGCCTATCTGTGACCGACAGAGCTTACCGCAGTCGTCGCATCGATGACCTGTCGTTTGGTCTAGGTTTATACTCACTGGATGCCTAGATTGGCGTTTCAAATCCAGTTTCTCAAACCAGAGCCCGTCGTGTTGGGCCATTTCCTCTCGCACGAGACAAACCCATCCCTTCTTTTGGATACTAGATCCTACCAAGAATTGGAATCGATGCCGAAAGCCTTGAGTTTGCATTACTATTTTTATCGTATCGGTCAGTAGCTTATATTTTAAGAGACAAGATGAGGAAGTTAAAAGGACCATTTATGGGATTCGATGGGTTGGACTTTTTTTTTCAGTATGGATGGCGCGGGTGAGGTATTTTAAGGGCAAATTTACTTTCTTTTTGCTAAAGAAAAGGCTTTAAGTGTAACAATATTCTTATTCTCTGGTCCTATCCCTGCCAGGATTGACGCAGACATATATTACATATGACTGGTGTCAAATTATAATGTATTCTTGCACTGTTAATGTCATTGGCGTGTTGCTAACGGACGGCGACGCCTGTCAGCAACACGTGACCTGCATGTGAGCGGATCCAGCCAATCAGCGGCGCGGTCCTCTACATAGTTACATACACAAATGTTGCGCAATGGGCATGTGACGGTAGATACGAAATAAATGTCTATATTGCGATCTATGTAAGTACATGCGGGATGTGATCGATTGGCAGGTTGTGTGAAGCGGGTGTCCAAGGTGGTGCAAGAGTCTCCCGATGACACGGTGGAGCCCTTCAAATCAACCATGATGAGGTTCCTCGAGAGAGGTAACATTCTGTGAAAATCATTTTCAAGTCTTCAAGTTTTGCCATCTGTTCATGAGGAATGGCATTTTTGTTTTACAGGCCCCCATTAACGCTAATATTGTAATAGATATGCCTGGTTCCTGGCTAATCTGCACAGTATATAGACCATAGGTGCGTACCGTATCGCGATCGACAGCGAACGTTCGCCATTGGTACCACGTAACCTTGGCAAATAGGGCGGCGTAACAACAATTGTTTTAGTAGTAGTCTCGCAGTAAAATATTGTAATAAAGACGTCGATTCTTCTTTGGAAACTGGCGATAACCCATTAATATTGATACTGATATATATCAAATTATTTTTCGATATTTTACACTATTTTTATTGTGCTACTATTTGCACAATTCGGCCAATCTAAAATCGACACCATGTGTGCCTAAAGGTGGCCCAGAGCAAAAATGCGTCCATGCATCTCGTAGCAGAGGTTACGTGACGCTATTCCATTGAGCTTTCCTCGTGTCACGAGCATCTATTTATCCATACAGTATAATGATATAAATACATGTTTTTTTTTAATGTTGATGACATCTGCGAAATAATGTTAAGAAAGTCCCTATGGCATCTAGTTAATCACGCTATTTTATGATGAATTACGGATTCCTACACAACTGGAAACGACAGTTACCGGCTATTCTCCCTTTCTCGTTCCAGCCCAAGTGGAAATAAAGGAACAAGAGAATAACTTGGTGGAGTCGAAGAAAAAGTGAGCATATACAAGGGCTGGGACTAGGGGTCTAGTTTCATAGTCTATGGGGACTGTCCGGAACTGTGGTTACTTCACATTAGACTTTTGTTTTTAGCGATTGCTTAAATTTACTTCAGTTGTTGATATGCTAAAACAACGTGTATAATGCAATCCGTTTTATTATCGTACTTCTCTGTGTAAATCGAATAGGATATGATTATCGCTGGTAACACTGGTAACAATAGTCAATGCAACATAATGTGTAGCTAGTTGTTGGCATCCGTCCGTCTGCGAAAGACGATAGATTTGCAGCTTTGTTTGGTTTAAGTTATACGATTCGTAACACGGCATTTACGCTTATGACTGAATAAGCCTATCTGTGATCGAAAGAGCTTACCGCAGTCATCGCAAGGGTGACCTGTCGATAGATCTTGGTTTGTGCTCGCTGGTGGACGCCTAGATTGGCTTTTCGAGTCCAGTTTCACAGTTGCACAAAGCCCGTCGTGGTGGGCCATTCCGTCACGCACGACACGTGCCCATCCCCTCTTTTGGGATGCCAGATCCTCCCAAGAATCTGGATCAATGCCGATCACCCCTAGATTTGAACTCCCCTGCCTCTCTCTCCCCCTTAGGTTTGAACTCACCTGCCTCTATCCCCCCTAGGTTTGAACTCACCTGCCTCTTCCCCCTCTAGGTATGAGCTCGCCTGCCTCTCTTTCCCCTAGGTTTGGGCTCGCCGGCCTCTCTCCCCCCTAGGTTTGAGCTCACCTGTCTCTCTCCCCCGTAGGTTTGTGCCTCTCCCCCCTCTAGGTTTGAGCTCACCTTTCTCGCTCCCCCTAGGTGTGAACTCACCTGCCTCTCCCCCCATATATTTGAACTCACCTGCCTATCCGCCCCTAGGTTTGAACTCACCTGCCTGCCTATCCCCCCTAGGTTTGAACTCATCTGCCTCTCTCCCCCCTAGGTTTGAACTCACCTGCCTCTCCCCCCCATAGGTTTAAACTCACCTGCCTATCCCCCCCTAGGTTTGAACTCACCTGCCTACCCTCCCCCCTAGGTTTGAACTCACCTGCCCCCCCCCCTAGGTTTGAACTCACCTGCCTCTCCCCCCCATAGGTTTAAACTCACCTGCCCCCCCCCCTAGGTTTGAACTCACCTGCCTCCCCCCCCCCTAGGTTTGAACTCACCTGCCTCCCCCCTAGGTTTGAACTCACCTGCCTCCCCCCCCTAGGTTTGAACTCACCTGCCTACCCCCCCCCCTAGGTTTGAACTCACCTGCCTCCCCCCCCCTAGGTTTGAACTCACCTGCCTCTCTCCCCACTAGGTTTGAACTCACCTGCCTCTCTCCCCACTAGGTTTGAACTCACCTGCCTACCCCGCCCCCCCTAGGTTTGAACTCGCCTGCCTACCCCCACCCTAGGTTTGAACTCACCTGCCTCTCTCCCCACTAGGTTTGAACTCACCTGCCTCTCTCCCCAGTAGGTTTGAACTCACCTGCCTACCCCCCCCCCTAGGTTTGAACTCACCTGCCTACCCCCCCCCCCTAGGTTTGAACTCACCTGCCTACCCCCCCTAGGTTTGAACTCACCTGCCTCCCCCCCCCTAGGTTTAAACTCACCTGCCTCTCTCCCCCCTAGGTTTGAACTCACCTGCCTCTCTCCCCCCTAGGTTTGAACTCACTTGCCTCCCCCCCCCCTAGGTTTGAACTCACCTGCCTCTCTCCCCACTAGGTTTGAACTCACCTGCCTCCCCCCCCCCCTAGGTTTGAACTCACCTGCCTCCCCCCCCCTAGGTTTGAACTCACCTGCCTCTCTCCCCACTAGGTTTGAACTCACCTGCCTACCCCCCCCCCTAGGTTTGAACTCACCTGCCTACCCCCCCCTAGGTTTGAACTCACCTGCCTCCCCCCCCCTAGGTTTGAACTCATCTGCCTCTCTCCCCACTAGGTTTGAACTCACCTGCCTCTCTCCCCCCTAGGTTTGAGCTCACCTGCCTCTCTCCCCACTAGGTTTGAACTCACCTGCCTACCCCCCCCTAGGTTTGAACTCACCTGCCTCCCCCCCCTAGGTTTGAACTCACCTGCCTACCCCCCCCTAGGTTTGAACTCACCTATCTCCCCCCCCCAGGTTTGAACTCACCTGCCTCCCCCCCTTAGGTTTGAACTCACCTGCCTCCCCCCCCCCCTAGGTTTGAACTCACCTGGCTCTCTCCCCACTAGGTTTGAACTCACCTGCCTCTCTCCCCACTAGGTTTGAACTCACCTGCCTCTCTCCCCCCTAGGTATGAGCTCGCCTACCTCTCTCCCCCCTAGGTTTGAGCTCACCTGCCTACCCCCCCCCCCCCAGGTTTGAACTCACCTGCCTACCCCCCCCCCCTAGGTTTGAACTCACCTGCCTGCCCCCCGCTAGGTTTGAACTCACCTGCCTACCCCCCCCCCTTAGGTTTGAACTCATCTGCCTCTCTCCCCACTAGGTTTGAACTCACCTGCCTCTCTCCCCACTAGGTTTGAACTCACCTGCCTACCCCCCCCCCTAGGTTTGAACTCACCTGCCTCCCCCCCCCTAGGTTTGAACTCACCTGCCTCTCTCCCCACTAGGTTTGAACTCACCTGCCTCTCTCCCCACTAGGTTTGAACTCACCTGCCTACCCTCCCCCCTAGGTTTGAACTCACCTGCCTACCCCCCCCCCCCCTAGGTTCGAACTCACCTGCCTCCCCCCCCCTAGGTTTGAACTCATCTGCCTCTCTCCCCACTAGGTTTGAACTCACCTGCCTCTCTCCCCCCTAGGTTTGAGCTCGCCTACCTCTCTCCCCCCTAGGTTTGAGCTCACCTACCTCTCTCCCCACTAGGTTTGAACTCACCTGCCTCTCTCCCCCCTAGGTTTGAGCTCGCCTGCCTCTCTCCCCCCTAGGTTTGAACTCACCTGCCTCTCTCCCCACTAGGTTTGAACTCACCTGCCTACCCCCCCACTAAGTTTGAACTCACCTGCCTACCCCCCCCCCCCTAGGTTTGAACTCACCTGCCTCGCCCCCCCCTAGGTTTGAACTCACCTGCCTCCCCCCCCCCTAGGTTTGAACTCATCTGCCTCTCTCCCCACTAGGTTTGAACTCACCTGCCTCTCTCCCCCCTAGGTTTGAGCTCGCCTACCTCTCTCCCCCCTAGGTTTGAGCTCACCTACCTCTCTCCCCCCTAGGTTTAAACTCACTTGCCTCTCTCCCCCCTAGGTTTGAGCTCGCCTGCCTCTCTCCCCCCTAGGTTTGAACTCGCCTGCCTCTCTCCCCCCTAGGTTTGAACTCACCTGCCTCTCTCCCCCCTAGGTTTGAGCTCGCCTGCCTCCCCCCCCCTAGGTTTGAACTCATCTGCCTCTCTCCCCCCTAGGTTTGAACTCACCTGCCTCTCTCCCCCCTAGGTTTGAGCTCGCCTACCTCTCTCCCCCCTAGGTTTGAGCTCACCCACCTCTCTCCCCCCTAGGTTTGAACTCACCTGCCTCTCTCCCCCCTAGGTTTGAGCTCGCCTGCCTCTCTGCCCCCTAGGTTTGAACTCACCTGCCTCTCTCCCCCCTAGGTTTGAGCTCGCCTGCCTCCCCCCCCCTAGGTTTGAACTCACCTGCCTCTCTCCCCCCTAGGTTTGAACTCACTTGCCTCTCTCCCCCCTAGGTTTGAACTCACCTGCCTCTCTCCCCCCTAGGTTTGAGCTCGCCTGCCTGTACTTCACGGTCTTCCCCAAGCCCGGGGAAGATGTCGTCAAACCCGCTGATTTCTTCGTTCTGTGGGGCGCGTTCTGCAAGGACTTCAAGGACTTCTGGAAGCGGGACCAGCAGCGCGTCGCTAAGCAACGGTACGCGATCACGGGACGAAATCTGCTGCGTCGCTAAGCAGATCCCGTGACGAAACCATGTGTTGAAATCGGGATTCAAAGAATGAATTACAACAAAGTTGTAACAATTATTATGATCCTTTCAAGGATTTCACTAAGAAGCGACAAAAAGAAATTTAATTTAGCGATGTAATATCTCTGAATGTCTCGTTACAATTCGCAGATTGAAGAACGCTGAACAAAAAGTGAAGAAGATCGCAGATCAAAAGAAAGCAGCAGTGACCACGAAATCTAAGACCGGTCTGGTACGTCACGTGGCCTATGGTGTCATATCCTGCGTAATGTCATGGAAGGTGCGAACTTCATGCGTAGGAATATCTCTGGGTGCGCAATTTCTCCCAAATTGCGCGCCTTTCAGGTTTCCCCACGAGGTGCCCGTAGCGTACGGTTTGTCTTTCGGAATACAACTTATAGCAGCAGACCTGGATCTAAGGTCTAATATCGCGTTATGAGGGTCTGTAAACGGGAAAACTATTGAGAGTAAGACAAAGCAATGTGCTGTTACGTTGTTACGTAAAACAGCGATCAATCTTACTTGTACATTGAGTGACATCACACAAGCAGTAACATAGTTACTACGTTATGACTCAGGCCACCTGAGAGCCTAACGGCACGGCTTCGCAAAGAGTAGGGGGACATGGCTCCGCTCTCCCTTCCTTCTCCCATTGACCAAAAGTGGTTAAAGCGTCCTGAATGTACAACCAACCAACCAACCAACTACGTTATGACTGAGCCTGATCGGCAGTGACCGAATGGGAGGGTTTTATTAATCATAACAGCAGGTCTTTATAGTGCGCCGTCCTACCAGGTTATACACCCTTGTTGTCAAGGGGACGTTATGATGGGGCGTGTTGCAGTTAATATCCGTATAAATACAGTACACGATACAGGCACTTTGAGGTATTATGTGTTTCTATTGTGGAGCGCTCTAGCGGCTGATACTCAACCAATCGGGCTTTGGAATAGTGCATTTTGAGGGTCAATTGTATGAAAGAAGAATGAAAATCGAACCCAGGACCGCCGGCGAAACTTCTGTCAGGACACATAGAGCCTGTAGTTTATGTGTAGTTTACGTGTTCTGTTGTGTGTTTGCTGGATGATAGGAGATTTTTATGTCATTTTGTATCAAATGGGTACTTACACGGTGTGTTCTTGGCGTGTTCTGTATGCTCGGATGCATACACTTTGGGGTTTGACGTATTTTGTTGGTTAGGATGCATACACTTTGTGGTTTGACGTATTTTGTTGGTTAGGATGGATACGCTTTGGGAGTTGGCCTGTTTTGTTGGTTAGGATAGATACACTTTGGGGTTTGGCATGTTTTGTTGGGTAGGATGGATACACTTTGGGGGTTGGCATGTTTTGTTGGTTAGGATGCACACACTTTGGGGATTGGCATGTTTTGTTGGTTAGGATAGATACACTTTGGGGTTTGACGTGTTTTGTTGGTTAGGATGCATACACTTTGGGGGTTGACGTGTTCTGTATGCTCGGATGCATACACTTTGAGGTTTGACGTGTTTTGTTGGTTAGGATGGATACACTTTGGGGTTTCACGTGTTTTGTTGGTTAGGATGCATACACTTTGGGGGTTGGCCTGTTTTATTGGGTAGGATGCATACACTTTGGGGTTTGGCCATACAAGCACTTTGGGGTTTGAATGTGTCATTGTTTTCTGTCATAAAACTTGTTTCCCAAGCGGGAGCATCTGCCTCAATGATTGTATCTTACTGATTTGATCTCACTACCGTGATCTCAATGCCGGATTAGCGGGGTGGTCGCGGTAGCGGCGTTCAGACCAATGTTAAAGTATAGATACAAATGTAAAAGATAAAAAGCCTTCTTAATGGCAGGGTCATTATATTACAGGATGGTCTTAAACAATTTAAGGAATTGAACCTGCCTGATGGGATTTAAACATTATCTTCACATTAACTTATAGGAAAGCAAAAACGTGACTGCTCAAGGTTGGGGTCCGGTGGGTTTTGTTATGCTTTAATCCCTATACCCGATTCGGTTTTATCTCTTGAGCCTTCATCCAGTCAGCTTTTGTTCTATAACCGGCGTAGCTACCATGGCCGGCATTCCGACTTTGTTAAGACATGTACTCTTGTATAATTTACCGAGCGACCGTTCTCCCTGTCAGCGTCTGCCTGCGTCTGTGTATGAAGGTGACAAGAACGAATTACAAACCAGCGGCATTCATAAATATATATATATACAGCTCACCCCGAAGCTGTGACCGCTTGCCTAGTCTTATAGTGTGGATTGTGGGCGGGATGAGGGGTAAAATCCCTGTGGACCCGCTGTCAGCCAGCACAAGGCAGTCAGTCTGTCAGACAAGTCCGCGACATGCCGCTGTGAAGACGGAGCTGTTTAGGCGATCTGTCGACTCTCGGTCTGGACTGGGCGGTCGCTAGCTGCTCGCTGCTAGCGGTCTGTCACGGGGACTGTGCAGACAGACGATCGGAGGAGACGTCCCCAGGGAAACCTCCGGACATGACGGGAAGTGAAGAAACCGACTTTTCGTGTTTATCTGCGGGCCATTGTGGCCGACTGCTTGTGTCCGCGACGCTGATTGGCTGGGATTTGCAGGTCACGTGGTGTTTTAAAGGCGGCTGTTTTGCAATGCGCCGAAATGCGAACCGTTCCAACGCCAATGAGGAGTAAGATAGGAAGATTTTTCATCGGGTATATTCCAGGATAAATTAAGATCCCTTGTCTTTCTTCGCAAAGAGTAGAGACATGGCTCCTCTCTTCCTCGAGTTGTCTCTTTGTCTAGGGGTCGGCATCATCAATAGTATCGCTAATACCGCTACCAGCGTCTACGCTGAAGAGATGTCTCACTTAGCCAAGAGCAGGGGTTGTTTCTCCCAGAGACATGGCTCCTCTCCACCTTGACCCTTGTTGTGATATGACCTACAGGGGTTAAAAGAGTCCTCTTTAAATCAACCAACTACTGGGGATGGGTGGGTGGGGAGGTTAAGCATGCGTGAATAATAGCGTGGTCGTTTCACTCTACCGCATGTTCTGAGCTTTTTCTTTACCTTTGTTCTTTGTTCCGAGGCTCCTGAATGCGAAGATGATAAGCAGAGGCGCATCCAGAACCAGTCGCTCCCAAGAGTCTCAAACAGCAGTGGATCGCGGATTACCTCCCGAAATTTGGGATAGCAGATCCCTGCTAAGGGATAGCGGGTGGGGGTGGGGGTGGGGTGGGGATGACGACTAACAAATAGGACGCTTGATTCCATCTCGGCACTATGAGGGGTGTGAATTCTTGGGGAACAATTTGGTCATGCCCGACCCCCCCCCCCCCCACCCCCACCTCCAATCCCCCTTGCAGTGTAATTAATACGGTACAAACATTTGCCATCCATAACTTCCTACATTGCTCACTATTTTAATCTCTTAAACCCCCTCCGCTGATTATTCTTCAACCAGGCAGGCGCGCCCGACCTGTTCCCGTGACAGGGTTATCAAACCATCTACCTAGAATGTAAAAGTCATGACTCTCTGTTTACCCTGTCTCTCAGGCGCACCCACCCCGAGCCTCCGACCCCAACCCCAACCCGTGTTCCCAGAACGTTCGGTCTATGCAGTCAACGGCACCCGGATGTGTCATTTTGATTTGCAGTTGGTGATAGGGTCCCATTTCACAGATAATCACGTGATCCGCCGTCCATACGTCTTAGTCACGTGTGTCCGGCCGAGACTTGTGATACGTGCTCACTCGTCGCCATGGTGACTCATACAGTTTTAACCGACGCCATTTGTTCAGCAGCTGACTTATCAAATCCCGTATCAATATTTATAGGGTAATTGCTGATAAAAGCGAAAAACAACACCTACTAAATTGGGGGAATGATTCATGGAGGTAAAAACGTGGAAAGAAGTTTTGGGTCATAATTTTGCAACATGAGGACTCCCTGGTTAACGAAATTGATAATGTGTATCGCATAAATTTCCACTCGTGAAACTTGACTGATTGCATTATCAATAGATTATGGATATCCGGTAAAATCCCTTTCAACTCCGAACCTTTTTATGTGAAGTTATCATTGTAAAATGTACTCCGTAATATGTACTTTGCTCTCGCATTTAGCGCCGATACTTTAATAAGTTATGAGCGTTTGTTTGCAAGCGAGCGCCGACACTGTTTTTCCTGCCCGAGGTGACTAGTCCCGTGTTCGCTACTTGCGCACGGCTATCCAACGGGGCTGCTGACGTGGCATTTTTCTTAGGGTGGCGCTTGTTCCCCGCCTATGTTTGTTGATACTGCCAAGTGCTTAACATGACGGCCGTCTAGTTTAGAGTCCGGGGGCGGCGTGAGGGCGGAAGGGCGGGAGGGTGGCGGCGTGAGGGCTTGAGGGTGGCGGCGTGAAGGCGGGAGGGTGGAGGTAACACGATGAGGCCTTTAATTCTTCTGACGCACTCGCCAAGTGATTAGATTGGTCCACTGGTCCGCCGCCGTGACCACCCACCAACCTCAAATGGCGGGTGGGGGGGGGGGGCGGAGGTTGGAGGGAGGTTTGAGGTTGGGGGGGGGGTCTGAGGTGGGGGGAGTAACAGTGGAGGAAGAGCAGAAAGGTGGAGATGGGGTAGTTGTTGGAACTGGTCCGTGTGTGGTTTTAGTCGATGGTATAGGTGGGGTTAATGAGTGGCAACTACATTGTGTCCTTATTAAGATGATACGATAGTGGTGAGAAAGGGTTTATCGTAGCAATATAATTGAGGTGGGGTAGGTGATTAGCATGGTGGCTTTGGCCTCTTGACCTCATTGTTGCCCGGTCGCCAGAACGTGTGGTTGACAGACACATTGCCAGAGATCAGTATCAAGTCTCGATCAACTATACTCACCCAGCACATTACTGAAAAAATATGGAAATAAGCTTAACTTTTTCATCCAGGTCAAACCAGGGATTAATACTTGTGTGAAGTGGCCGATGGACAGTGCTCAGATCTCTGATTCGATTACGCACCTCCCCTCCCCTCTCCTCCCCTAGTGCGGTAACCACACGTGTTTTGCTCTGTAATTGCAGACATGGAGGTAATACCGAATTAATAATTATCATTAGCTTGCTCATGGATCAGTAAACTGATTGCCAAAACGACAGTGGTAACGCGCCATGGGAACGGATTCTAACTTGTATCTTTATAATCAGTAATCTTCTTTTTCTTGCAACGTGGTCGCTCTGATAACACGTGTCGCTCTGATAACACTTTGTCGCTCTGATAACACGTGTCGCTCTGATAACACCTTGTCGCTCTGGCAACACGTGGGCGCTAAGATAACGCGTGGTCGCTACGATAACCCGGGCGCGCAACGGTAACACGTGCGCTCTACGGTAACACGTGGTCTCTATGATAACATGTGATCGCTACGATAACACGCGGTCGCTACGGAGCACGTGGTCGCTAAGATAACACGTGGTCGCTATGATAACACGTGGTCGCTGCAATAACAAGTGGGCGCTAAGATAACACGTGATCGCTACGATAACACGTGGTCGCTACGGAGCACGTGGTCGCTAAGATAACACGTGGTCGCTATGATAACACGTGGTCGCTGCAATAACACGTGGGCGCTAAGATAACACGTCTTTGCTTTTGTAATAAAATCGCTATCACGATAACTCATGGTCCGTGTGGTCACATGGGCGTTGTGCTAAGCTAAGGCGAGCGCGATGTCAACGGTAGTTCACACGTGGTTTTCCCGGCAACGCGTGGGGGGTTTCCTCGGTGTGGTCGGCCGGTCCGGTACAAAGGCGGTGGATGTTCAGAAGGGAGTCTTCTTATCCGTGCAGTCGTTTTATCCCGCGTGTACCGTGAAGTTTGTTAAGTGCGGGCTGATCCCCTTTGCAGCGGTCCCCACCCCGGCCCGCCCCGCCCTGGGCCCGGCCCGGCCCGGCCAGGTGCTTCGTCCCGGCCATCGCAAACATCACCCAAAGTTTCCGTCTCTGCACCAAAGACTGCTTTCTCGACACTTATCTGATAAGAGTGGGAGAGTCCGCAAGCGAGTGAGTGATACAAAATGGCGGAAAACAGAAAGAGGCGTGGGGGCGGGGCGAGGCGGGGGGGGGGGGGGAGGGAGAGAAGCTAGGAGTGCGGGTGGTAATAGGGGGAGGGGGGCAGGCGGGGAGTGCAGATGGGGGGAAGAGGAGGGGTTTGAAGTGTGAGAGAAGGCCTAAGTC
>OZ025252.1:29881832-29912282 GCA_964019135.1 Arenicola marina
GATGCTTCCTCCTCCTGCCCCTGCCCCCCCCCCCCCCCCATCCTTCCCCCTCCGTCATCTTCTTCTTGGGACGTTCTGCTGGTGGTTACTCCGCTTCCTCAACCCTCGCCCCCCACTCCCCAACCGCTGCTTCCCGCCTCCCACCCCTCCCCTCCCATACCCCTATATAGCCCCCTTGCTTGCCTGTCACGTGACCTTGCCGACGAGTCACTTGAGGCAGCGCCACCTGTATCAAGAATGGCGACGATACGGCGACTCGTAATGCGCGAAAAACAACGAAACATTACATAGAGTTTTAGAATAAAGAAAGAAAAAAAGAAAAAAAAAAAATTACCAAAAAAAATGGAGGTTTATATTTCTTTCTTTCTCGCTATCATGCACATATATAAAGGCGAGAGATAATTGGCGGCTGAAGGAGATGTGATTTATCGTGTGAGCCGTGGAGCCAGTCAGGCGGCTCGGCAACTTTCATCGTCAAGTCCTTCTCAGCCACGCGTAGGCACCTCATAAATTAGGCGGGAAAACTACGAGCCACGAGCTCTCTCCTTTCGCGCCTCGAGTTACGCGTATTGGAGGGGGGAGGGGGGGGGGGGAGTGAGAGGGCATGAGGTGTGTGTGGAGGGGGTGAGAGGTGTATGGGAGACGGGCGGAGAGGGGCAGGGGGTGGAGGGCGAGGGGTCCCCAGGTTTATGGGTGCTCCAGTGTGAAGCAGGGGATTACTTTGCCTGTATATCGCTCGCCGCTGTTATAACCTGGCGCCATCGTCGTCTTATCAACGGCACAATATGACAGAAAAAATAAAAATAAAAATCGAAATTTGCCCACGCTCCCCAACTCAAATTTCATTTGCCTCTTTGGTGATAACCCTAACCTCCCCCCCCCACCCCCCCACCCCCCACCCTCCCTCACCTCCTCCCCACCTACACACTCAATATTGCGATAACCGTTTTACCAGGGTTAGCTGAGTGGAATGTTGTCGCTCTGCACACAGGGTTGGCATTGTCTCTGAATCCATCCAGGTGACCGTTACTTTGATTTGGGCGGCTGTAAGTTGTGAGGTTTAACCCAGTAAGGTTTTATCGCAATAATGGGAATTATTGGACTCGTTTCCCCGTTTATTCCTAGCAAGTACAGACTAGTCCATACCGATCTCCACGCCAACATATCCTGTCAATCACCATCTCTATCTATTTTGTCTGATTGGGCTGGACATTCTCACAATTTTCGTCCAAACAGATGTCGCTCCAGCTCAATGTCGTCATCCGGACTTCTGAGCTGTCGCTTGTCTGTTGTGAGGTATGGAGGGTTCGGGGGGGGGGGGGGGGTTGCGCGTATAGGGAACCTGGGGAAAGAAAGTGGCGGGGGATGGGGTGGGGATAGCTGGATTTAAGATTTCGGCGCTGATTTGTCGCTGGAGTCGTAGTATTGCGGCTGGAGTCACCTCCATCACGTCAAAAGCTGTTTATTTGTCGTCGGCCAGGGGGCTAATCGGGTCTGAAGGAAGGCCCTCAGCGGCTAATTGCTCGACTGCCGAAGAGCCCTTGAAGTAGTGCTCGCCGCGCCCGCTGCATGTCGCCACTGGAGTGGGAAGGGTGAAGGGGAGGGGGGTGAGAGGTTGGGGGAGGGGGCGCCTTATCGCCTTGACACATGCGCTGTCGCCGGCTGTCATCGACAGTGGCGCCCCCAAGTGTCGTGGTCGCCGGGGTTCTATCCTTCACGGGGGGTGACATGCCACCCGAGGTGTAGTATGGAGGGTGGGGGCAAGGGGGGGGGGGGCTCCGGGGTGGATCTGGAGGTGGAGTTTAGGGTAAAGGGAGGGGAGTGGGAGGGAAGACATCGCGGAGGGTGAGGGGGTCACAGCAGACGGCGGGGAAGGGGGGAGGGGGCAGGGCAGCGGGGAGAGGGGGCAGGCAGACAACAGTGACTGGCAGTGTTTAAGACCATGACGTGGTGCCACTGGCGATGGTGAATGATATACAAGGAGGGTGACAGTTTTGGTGGGAGGGAGCATTTTGGGGAGGTGGAGGGGGGGGGGGGGGTAAGCTTAATGTACCAGGGGAGGTGGAACCCCGGGGGTGGAACCACTGAGAGAACAGTGGAAGGGAGTGGGGGGGGGGGTCTCGTGGGATTGGGGTTGCGGGGTAATGTTACAGGTTAATTAATATGCCGACGCCATCGGAATATGATGACAATTAGTGGATTGTACCTTGCTGCGGTGAGACTCATTCTGAGTGGGAGTGGGGCGGGTGACGGGGGGGGGGGGTGAGGTTACTGCGGCGGCGACCCCCACACACAGCCCGGGAACAGCAGCAGCCAGACCGCCTGGGGCCACGGTTGAGGCTACGGGAGAACCGGGGCACTGTGAGAAGGGATGTGCTTTAAATGGTCGGAACGGCTCAGCTTACTAGATTAACTGCCCTTAACTGAATCGATCAAGGCTCCCGTGGAAGGTACTACCTGCAAGGGTGGATCCAGGGGGTTCGGACCCCTCCCCCCTTTTTTTTGAGGATGAATGCCGTTTTTCAATGCAAAATTTAGCCCCTCTGAGGCGTGGACCCCTACCCTTTTTGAGGGAGAACGTCTGAGGCTGCGTGGACACCCCTCCCCCGGTCGTCAAAATAATGGTGGAGGACCTGGTCGCAATTTTGTTCAGAGCCCCCGCCCCCCCCCCCCCCACTGGTCGCAAGTATGGATCCCCCCTCCCCCCCTTTTTTTCAAATTCCTGGATCCGCCCCTGCTATAAGGTGTGGGTATAAAATATATGCAATTTGTTGGCACTTCTATACCGTCCATTATCAAATATATTGAACTATGGTTGCAATCTACACGCAATGGAAGAGTCGGTGCAGGATGATATAAAAATGCACTGTTTTGATGTTATGAGGGGGGCATCACTAGCTCGGTACCGCGCAGACTGAGCTGCAGACCAACAGGTCGTGGGTTCGCACCCTGGTACCTACATCTGGCACATGTGCTTTTAAAGTACATGTCATCGCTCGCAGCAAGTTTCTTGGCCCAATTTATAGATTTTGGATGCAAAGATTTTTTCCTAAAACACTAACATTTCAGTTTGTTATGATGGATGAAATGAGTGAATCCACCTTTAGTTTCTGGCCTTATAGATTTTTCCTAAAATCACTAAAAATTTATGTTGTTATGATGGAAATGAGTGAATCCCACCTTTTGTTTCTGGCCTTGTAGATTTTTCCTAAAACGCTCACATTTCATTTTGTTATAATGATGGAAATCAGTGAATCCCTCCTTTAGTTTCTGGCCATATGGAGGGAGTGACAGGCGACAAGATTGAGTACTCAACCCCTCAGTGGCTCCCCCTGGCGGCCTGTGTCTGGACCACACGCATCGCTGGCCGATTGATCCGGTCAGGCTTTATTACACCCCGATTATTAATGAAAACGATAGGTCGCTTCATCATCAGACATGTTTCTTTCTCGCTCCTTTTTTTTTTACAATGACGAGGGACTTAATGGAGCGAGCGCGTACTGCTGAACTTGTACGTTGACACCTCGTCTCGCTGTCACCTCTATCGCGGTGCCCTTTGTCGTCTGGTGGTTAAGTGGTTCAAACAAGTGTTCCCTTGTTGTAACGTGCGACGCCGAGAGGCGGGGGAGGGGGTGGGAGGGGGGGGGGATGAGGGGGCATGGGGTAGTTGGGGATTTTTGGGGGTGGGGAGGGTATGGGAAGAGGGCTGACTGCGGTGGGATGGTACCCTTTTGACCCCTCGTTGGTGGCCCCCCGTTTTTGATAGAGAACCAACCGCTATATAGTACCACGTGACATGGCTACATGGGACCCCCTCCCGCTCCCCTCGCCCTCCCCCCCTCTACCGTCCCAACCATGGTATTTGCGGTTTTATAAAAACAAGAGAGAACAATGTGACACAGACATACCTGTCATCCAGACATACCTCCTATGTCACCCAGAAATACCTCCTATGTCATCCAGAAATACCTCCTATGTCATCCAGAAATACCTCCTATGTCATCCAGAAATACCTCCTATGTCACCCAGATATACCGTCTATGTCATCCAGAAATACCATCTATGTCATCCAGACATACCTCCTATGTCATCCAGACATACCTCCTATGTTATCCAGACGTACCTCCTATGTCACCCAGAAATACCTTCTATGTCACCCAGACATACCTCCTATGTCACTAAGAAACACCATCTATGTCATCCAGGAATACCTCCTATGTCACCCAGAAATACCTACTGTGTCATCGAGGAATACCTCCTATGTCATCCAGCAATACCGTCTATGTCACCCAGAAATACATCCTGTCATCCAGAAATACCTCCTATGTCATCCAGAAATACCTCCTGTGTCATCCAGAAATACCTCCTATGTCACCCAGATATACCGTCTATGTCACCCAGATATACCATCTATGTCATCCAGACGTACCTCCTATGTCATCGAGGAATACCTCCTATGTCACCCAGACATACCTCCTATGTCACTCTAACATACCTCCTATGTCACCCAGACATACCTCCTATGTCACTCTAACATACCTCCTATGTCACCCAGACATACCTCCTGTGTCATCGAGGAATACCTCCTATGTCACCCAGAAATACCTCACATGTCACCCAGAAATACCTCCTATGTCACTCTGACATACCACCTATGTCATCCTGTGGTTTCGCGAACCGTCCAGTAAGGGTCACGTGTTGACTATGCCATGCGTGCTCGGTTCGATTCCCAAGAATTTAGCTCAGTTGAGGGGCGAGCGAAAAGTGAGGGGGTGGGAAGCGGGGTTTTGTTTTTCATACGCCTGAGGATTACGCGTATCAATCAGCGGGGATTCTGTTTACTTTCCTACATTGATGTATATTTAAAGTCCAGCTCCTCGATCCAAAGGGGGGCCTCCCTGGTGTAGTGGTTAGCGCACTAGACCGCAGATCAATAGGTCCTGGGTTCGAATCCGGGCTCGGGCACCTAATCTGGGGCATGTTTCATTCCTTCATCCTTCATCGTCTCGGGAGGTTCCTTGGCCCAATTTAGCCTGTATGTGCACAAAAGTGGCCTAAAACACCAACATTCCATTCCATTCCTCGATCCAAAGAAACCTTCAATATATTAATCCCAATATATTACGCCATCAAAATATAATACCCATTAATTCTATTCGGGAGCGCTATTAGATATATTTGGCTATTCTCTCGTATCATTGATGCGTTAAACATCAAAATATAGTCAGAGGTGATCATTCGACGTTTCATGACGTAAATGGAAGAGCTCGTGCGCTGTATGCTTGGAACTGGCAGTCATACAACCTCTTTTGATGTGTAATTACGGTACAAAACATCCCATGTTATGTTAAATCGCTATTCCAGATATTATGAATTCAACACATCGAACCCCAATAAATTACTCACCAAGCTTTCTATCGTACTATTACGATATGTTCTCAGTGATAAATATGTCTTGTACTAATAAAGTGAACAACCGTCGTTTTTTTCATTCATTTGTAGATTGTAGGTGATTCCAAACGCGCTGCTCCACTTGTAAATAACTTTTCAGTTTAATTAAACACGTTATTTTTGATTACACTATTAGAGAAAAAGGGCATTGCCAATGCAAATTTTGTTGCTTAGCTTTTCAGTTTGCTCGCCAGTTAAGAATCAAATTTATTTTTGTTAGCTGTTCTTGCTTCTTGAATCTGATACACACTCCATGCAGCTCGACATATTCCATTGTCAACCCGAGCATTTATCGGGTCGACTTATCGTAGTTTCTCGTTGATCTCGTGGTGGTGCGTCTCTCGCGCGACTTCACTGGAGGAGGGGGGGGGGCAAGGGGCATTAAAGACCATCGTGGGATAATTGGACATTTTGATGGTTCCGCTACATTTTTGGGCTTGTAGATAAGTCCACTTCACCTGGTGGGAAGGCTTTACACGGCCAAGCGATGGCGTCTAATGGAATTACAAGCAAATACACTATCGGAGAGTAAACATGGCCGTTGTGGTTGAAACCACAAGAGTACTGGGGTAAGGGGTATGGGGCTAGGGCGGGTGGGTTTGGGCGATGGGGTACATAAGAGGCTTATGTATGGTGTAGTCCTAGGTGCGGATTTGGGTGTGGCATTTCTATCGGGTGGTGGCAGCACGATGCTGGTATGTCACCTATTTGTAGTTCCCACGTACGTGTCAATCGACAGGCCGCGCCTCACTCAATAGTGACACAGTTAGAACGTAATGATCAGTTTGCAAATAACGCCCGACACGAATTGGCTCCAAATTGGGTCAATTTTCTTGGCTCCTCAAGGTCGCTATGAGTGTCGTAAGCCGCTGTCATGTGCTGTCAAGACGCCCGGAAAACCCTTATTAATCCGGTTGTGAGGGTAAAGATTTGTTGTTAGGATTGGGACTGTCTACTCCCGTTGTTTGTTTGAGGTCTCATTTTAGTTTCATTGCTGGAAGAAAACGAAACGTGATCCTTATGTTAATGTTTGGGTTCTCCGGTCCTTAGTGCTTACATCTAATGTAATCTTACAATGAAGTGACAAGAAAAAAACACAGCACACAGCCCTGATTTGGTGACTATTAATCAAGGCATACTAATATCTATGTGTCCTCTGTTCATATTTACAGAAAGCCAAATTGGCCAGCAAAGGGTTGATATGAGAAACAAAAAGAGCACCCCACATGGCAGCAAGCGCCATGGCAGCAAGCGCCATGGCAGCAACAGCCATGGCAACAACGGCTATCGCAGCAACCGCCATGGCAGCAACCGCCATGGCAACAACCGCCATGGCAGCAACCGCCATGGCAGCAACAACCATGGCAACAACCACCATGGCAGCAACCGCCGTGGCAGCAACCGCCATGGCAACAACCGCCATGGCAGCACCCGTCGTGGCAGCAACCGCCATGGCAGCAACCGCCATGGCAAAAACCGCCATGGCAGCAACCGGCCATGGCAGCAACAGCCATGGCAACAACGGCTATCGCAGCAACCGCCATGGCAGCAACCGCCATGGCAACAACCGCCATGGCAGCAACCGCCATGGCAGCAACAACCATGGCAACAACCACCATGGCAGCAACCGCCGTGGCAGCAACCGCCATGGCAACAACCGCCATGGCAGCACCCGTCGTGGCAGCAACCGCCATGGCAGCAACCGCCATGGCAAAAACCGCCATGGCAGCAACCGGCCATGGCAGCAACAGCCATGGCAACAACCGCCATGGCAGCCATCGACCTTCAACCTGTCCGTAACCACGCTGTTATTTATCAACCTGTTGTTGAACCCTTTCCTGCCCCTATCAACCTGTCCCTTATTTATGAACTATTTCATGTATCTCTCTCATCAAACTGGCCTTTGCACCAGCTGTCCTTTATTTGCCTATTTTGGGGCAACCTGTCCTAAATTAACCTGTTTTGGGACAACCTGTCCTTCATTAACCTGTTTTGGAGCAACCTGTCCTTCATTAACCTGTTTTTCAGGCAACCTGTCCTTCCTTACCCTGCTCTAGGCAACCTCTCCTTCGTCAACCTGTTTTAGGCAATATGTCCCTAATGATATGTTTTGGCAGCATGTCTTCCACCAACACGCTATAATGGGCAACCTGTCCTTCATCAAATTATGTTTGGGAAATCTGTCCTTTATCAAGGTGTTCTTTATTAAGTTAAACTGTCTTTCGTCGACCTGTTTTGACATCCGGATGGCGCCAGTTCTGCACGTTACGGCACAACAGTGCTCTTCAAGGCACTGATCATATTTTCCGATATAACTTATCAGGTCACACCTGTCTCACTTTCCGCGAGCCACTTGTCGGCTAGTAAGTCAGTATTACACAATTCCTCACGTGGTCGGAATCAAAATGAAGTCAGTATTTTACTCCACAATTCTCAGGACACAAATCGGATGAAGTGAACCAGTAGCGCAAGATCAAAATTATGCCGCGTTGAGTATTATATTATTTAGGCAGTCTTACTGAGTAAATTGGTTTATTTGACATATTGCGTTATATTATAATTATATGTAGTTGTGTCAAAATGGACATTTAAAAACCCTGTTTGATATTGGATCTGAAAACTGCATAAAATTGGTCAGGCTGTGACAAGCGTGTAGAGAATGGATGTATACTTGACATCGACAATGACTTGCTGTTCGGTATGGTAAAGAAATATGCAATAGTAAACTTATGTCATTGTGTGTATTACCTCGTAAAATATATTCTCATGTATTACTGCTGTAATTCTAGTGGCACCTCTAACTGCGATTACAGAAGTGCTTGTTGTACGTACAGGGCGTCGCGTTTAAGATATATTGGACAAAACTTTGGTTAATTAACAAATATGGAAGTTCCGATATAGCAAATTGCATTGATTGTTTCTAACTTGTCGCTAAAAGGAGACTTTACTTTCCTTACGCTGACTGGTCCATCTTCTATGTTAAAGCCCAAGAAATGGATCATTGCAGTAAATACTAGGCGTGAGTCATACGTGAGCTATATTGAAACATGGAAGAACGGCCCGATGACGTAGATCGTGTCATAACTACCGTGACCCTGATGTAAGTGCACGACGTCAAGGTCACCATTCGCACGTGTTTAATAAACGCCTTATTTGATGATTTTGAATGACCTTGTGTTAAACAATGATGGATGTTGAGGACGGATGGCGATGCAGATGACTTTGGTGCATATAATGTCCTTGGTGCCTCTCCACCGTCGAAGCCTATGTTAACGTATTGTCGTTAGGTTCGTTTTGTGTCAATCACTCTGACAGCCTTTATCCTATTAATGTGGTAGTTGTTGTGACTATGGTTTAGCATTGTGTATGAGTTGTTGTGACTATGATATAACATTGTGTACTGAGTAGTTACATGTAACTCGATATTGATGTCTTATCAGGCACGATGCATTCCATTGCGAGAACTGCGCGTATTGTAATCATCATGTGAAGTATCTTTGTCAGACCCAGTCTTGTCAGTGTCGGGCTTATCGTTTGACGTTGTTTTCCCTTATGTCACACACACTGGTTTGAGTGACCGCAGGTATAGTATCATTAACGTTACAACTGAGGGTAAAACTCGGAATGTGACAAAAGCTCTCTCTAATATAGGTTTGCGCTTTGGACAATTGAACAGTGTTGGTAAGGACGCAACTCATAACAACGCGACAGTTTAAAATAGTTTAAAACCCGCGTGCTTATGCCAAAATCTCCCTCTCCCCGGCCGCCCATGGCCGCCTCTGTCGCGATCTCCCGCACACTGTTTATTCCCTCCGCGTATGTTGTTTGCGTGACAGTCAGCCAGTCTGGTCCAGCCTGTTGTGAGGTTAGTTTGATGTGCCGTAGATGCTTCATCTTTTGTCGCGTTTCCCGACGCCGAAGGTCTGATGAGAAGACAATTTACGGTAGGTGCGAGAAGAATAGAGGACCCCCCCCCCCTCCTTGGGCGGTGGTGCTGCGGATGGGGGTAGGGGGGGGGGTGGAGGGACAAGGGAGAGGGGTGCGGGCGGTGACAAGATTGATTTACGGTCGGGGGGGAGTCCGTCGGTCTAGCGAGAGCAATTTGCCAGGGTTAAGTGTGGGTCAAGGCCGCCCCATCAACTGTGCAGCCCGGCCGCCCAGCCCGCCAGCCCGCTGGGGTGACCTGGTGGAGAGAGAAAGGGGTGGGGGGGGGGCGGAGGTATGTGTATGTGTGGTTGGTGCTCCAGGGGTCCACCCCGCACAACTGATCGCTGCCTATCACTGCAGTAATTAGCGGACTTGAGAAAGAATCCGGGCTTTCTTTGAAGACAAAAGCCGCTTCAGTTTTGAGAAGTAGCGACTAATTGCCGAAGGTGAGAAATATGCGAGTGATATATATGTATATAGCGGAGGGCTTCGGAATGCCTTGTGGGTAGCAGAGGAATGGTAGGAATGTAGGTGAGGGGTAGTTGAGTGGCGGAGAATTCTGGGTAAGCGGAGATATGGGACTTGGGACGTGGGCATCCCAGACATCAGTGGGCGAGAGAATGGTTAGAATAGGATATGGGGGTCCGGAGCAGGGTCCTTCTGGGTAGACGAAGAAATGGTAAGAATGGGACATTTGGGCGCGGGGCACTCTGGGTAGACAGAAAACTGGTAAGAATGGGATCTCAGGCGCCGGGCATTTTGGGTACACTGAAAAATGGTAAGACTGGGACATTTGGGCGCGGGGCACTGTGGGTAGACAGAGAACTGGTTAGAATGGGATCTGAGGCGCGGGGCATGCTGGGTAGACTAGAGAATGGGAGCTATGTGGGAAGGGTTATCGGCGCCATATTGACTGGCTGGGGAGCAATCTTACACAGCACCGTGCAAGCCCTCAGGTTTTGCTTCGGAATGCGGCCAAGAACCCCCATTCCCCTCCCCCCTCCCCGTCACCTTTCCCCTTTCTTAAACTTTATTTCGGCAACAATGTTTGCTTCCTTGGCGACGATGCTTGGACTCTGCTTCACTGCGGTTTTAGTGCGATGAACTTTTTAAGCTGGGCATGAGCGTTAGATGGTTGACTTTTATGCCCTAATGATATAGGTCCGTGACCTATCTGCTCGGCGATTGAAAAGTTAAACAGCCGACTGAATGAGAGCCACATGCCGAGGGTTTACGCCTCGCGAATTGTTTGTAGGCTTGGCTCACGTGGTATCTACTTTTCCAGTATCAGCCAAACTGTAGTCCTTGCTTTATAAGTCGATGTGGCGGTGATTTATTTATTACTGAATTGCTGGATCATTTGTAGCTGTTGTCATTCTGTGGCTAAAGGTTGCTGGAATCAATTGCAGGGGATAAAATAATCAGTAGCTGAGGTTTCTGCTAGATAATTCGGGGTAAGTTTCAATGGAAATCGTTTGCTCGGAGTATGTATGATCTGGACCCCCTGAGAGAGCCGGGAAACTGAGTCAACCAGTCCAGGGATCCCTTGGTGTAAAGATTCACTGCTTAGTACAAGTTTACTGGGTGGTTATCAGTGGCAATGGATGTCGTGTCAGATGTAAGTGAGGAGGCGTCTGCATGTAACATGAATGGCGTGTTTGCGGCCTAAAAATACAACTTTGACTCTATGTCTGTCTCGCATTTCTGTCCTTTTTTCTCTTTCTGACACTGGTTCTGCCCCCTTTTTTTCTCTGTTGCTGGTTCTCTCACTCTGTGTCTTTCACCCACCCTTTCTCTGTCTCTCGCTCTCTCATTCCGTTTCCCCTTTATCTCTGCCCTCCTCCTCTTCCTCTATGAGACAATCAAGGTTTGGCACCATGACGATGACGGCCATACCCCCTCCCCCCATACCCCCTCCCCCATACCCCTTCCCCCATCATACCCATTCTTCACCACCCCACCCAAATCTACCCCGCCCCGCACCACATCACTTACCCCACCCCACCGTGCCCCACCCCACCGTACCCCACCCCCTCCCCTCCTCTACCCACCCCACCCCTTCCGGCCCCTTTCCCTCTCCACCCGCGTATTGACATGTCTTCGGGATCATCTCTGGAATGTCCGCCCTGCCCGGAATAGTGGTATCTGGTGCTGGCTCCCTTGGTGTCCTGCAGGCGGATCCCCAGCCCCCCCCCCCCCCGCTGTCCTCCACCCTCCCCCCCTCCCCCCCTGGCCCAGTATCGTGCCGCTGCTGTAGTCTTCCTGTTGCAAACCGTCAGCAGCCCACAGATGATAGTACCCCTACTAAAACGTTCCCCGTGGGGGCCGGGCACCCAATCCGTGGGGGCCGGGCACCCAACCCGTGGGGGCCGGGGACCCAACCTGTGGGGGCCGGGGACCCAACCCGTGGGGGCCGGGGACCAGACCCGTGGGGGCCGGGGACCCAACCCGTGGGGGCCGGGGACCCAACCCGTGGGGGCCGGGGACCCAACCCGGGGGGGCCGGGGACCCAACCCGTGGGGGCCGGGGACCCAACCCGGGGGGGCCGGGGACCCAACCCGTGGGGGCCGGGGACCCAACCCGTGGGGGCCGGGGACCCAACCCGGGGGGGCCGGGGACCCAACCCGTGGGGGCCGGGGACCCAACCCGGGGGGCCGGGGACCCAACCCGGGGGGGCCGGGGACCCAACCCGGGGGGGCCGGGGACCCAACCCGGGGGGGGCCGGGGACCCAACCCGTGGGGGCTGGGGACCCAACCCGTGGGGGCCGGGGACCCAACCCGTGGGGGCCGGGGACCCAACCCGTGGGGGCCGGAGACCCAACCCATGAAGCAGGAGCTATGCTGCCGTGTTGCTGTCAGTCGGGTCGCTCTGGTTGACCTCATTGTTGTTTCCATGGGGATATTTTTTCTCCATTCCCCCCCCCCCCCCATAAAAGTGTTTTTTTTCCTAATTTCGATGTGGGATTAAAGTCGTTTGTAGAATGTCTAGTACTGTATGACATGATATGTAAGACAATGAGAGATCCTATCGATATGCCGTGCTCCTAATTACCACGTGTAGACGATGTAAAGTCCGCTATGTGTATGTATCGCGGCCTTTGTAAGCCATTCCATCTTCTTCCCAATGACTCCCACGGAGTTGTGACGTTGTGGCGAAAATTGCACAACTTGCGACTCCCAGTTAACTGTAATACCCAGCATCAGTTACATTCTTTTCGTTTGTTTCCCTCTTTCTCCTTTTCTTTCTGTAAAAAAAGGTGCGTGTTGTTGAGGGGACAAATGTTCTATGCTGGCTGGCTGTACCGGTTTGTAAAACACATTGCCGTGGAATGTGGTGTGTATAAACAATAGGATGGCAAAGAAAAGGAACGACAAATCTAAAGTGACAAACGGGCCGTATCTCGATAACCGACCCGGGAGTCCCCTCTTGATAAGACACTGCGTCAACCCCCACGGCATATGGTCGGGAGAACAAACAAATGGTACCGCAGAGGCTAGCCCGAGTCAGATTTTGGGCATAAATCATTGATTAAATATATTTCATTCAGAACGCAACCCATGTATTATAACTTGTCGTGACAGGATCTCACTGAGCAACTGTAGTGAAATGGAATTTTTTTCCCTTTATTTATATTATTTTTGTTATATTACTGTTTTTTGCGTTTTTTTTAACCCCATTCCATTTTATTCTTGTTCCTTGTTTGTTTAAGAACGTTTCTATTTATTAACTGATATTACAAGTGTAACACAAGGAAGACGCGAATTTATTATTTTCCGCATTGCGTTGAACTTCGCATGTTGCCTTTTCTGCCTTTTTTTTCCTTTGTATATTTACTGTTTTCCCAGGTTAATTGTGTTATATATATACGGTACAATAATCTATACTTTGTGATGGTGCGACTTTGTTACGTTCCTCTATATCTCTGTTCTCCGCACCTGCTGGTGTTTGCAGCAATCTTCCGCTCTGAGATGTAGCCTGCTGTGGAATGGTCTAAACATAGGCTGTGCACTTGTTGTCAATGCTTTCTGTTGGTTCATAACTGCGGCCTTAAGCTGAACCAATGAATTGTTTCTCTTGCTAAGCGTAAGATTTCAAACCGTATAAAGTTGACAAAGAACGGCGTCAGTATTTGAACACGTATGCCTATTTTATCATTATATATAATTACTGCACAGGTTTCAGTATTGTTTCCATTAATTAAATAACTGTTTAATGGTTGACGATCAGCAGTTACTGACAGTCATAAATCTCTTTACACTTTTGGGACGTCTGTGCATATTTAGATCCGCCATGTTTACCATTTCTGGTCATTATTGATATGTACGTGGATGTAACATATGTTATTATTCGTCGTCGGTTAATTCATATCTGAAAATAGGCAACATCCGTTTTACTCACTGTTTATAGCTGTATTACTCAAACACGAATGAGACTGGTGTCTTTGGTATTTAATATGGAAGCCGCTCTCCATTCGCTGGTCAAAGTGTATCTTCTAAAACTGAAGGCAATGTTTGTGTGGTGTTTATATATACATTTACCGTGTACATTTCTTATGTGAAGCCTTTTTACGACTCAAGTATGCCATATGTCGCTTTGATGAAGATATTAATTATTTCAAACTTCATTGGCTTCGTTCATGCATGTATGATAACCAGGCGAATAGTTTACCTGCTGGAATTTCGTGCAATGATAACTGATAGCGGCTTAAATATATCTCGGTGGTGGACTTTATGTAGCGTCCACGCGGATAAAGACCGTAGCGAGTAGCCTGGGTGGTATGACTATTACACTCATTGGCAGGTGGCACATTTACTTAATTATGATAAATAATTTTCCTACTGTTTCAGTAGTAGTTATCCTCAACGTTCACCAGCGAAACGCGTATTATAATCACGGCGGGAAACGTAAAACTCAAATTTCGAGCGATTGCGAATGAAGAAGCAATAAAATAATAGAGTTTTACATGTTTTTTTTGTTTTGTTTTTTACATTAAGCTTCATAAATGCCCCCCCCCCCCCCCCCAAGGGGCGCTGATTGTCAGGTACTGCAGCGGCTGCGTTTTTTTTTCCGCTATTCCGTTTCCAACCCTGGGAGCGTAAAGATCACGTGACCTGTGGGTAATGAGTGACGTCAGTGCACGAGGCGCGTCCGTCTGCGATGAACTTGTTGACCCTTTGCGGTACGAAGGTTACCAGGTTGAGGGGAACGTTCACCCTGGGGTGCTGAGACTGGAACCCCCCGAGGTCGACATGGGTGGAAGGTGGGACTGGAGGCTATGGGAGTGAGGCCGGGACTGAAAAAAGACACCCTTCGCCTTAAGTGTAGACTTCATACGTATAAAACATAGACGGTGAAAGATTAGTACATTTACCTTTGGCTCATTAAATTTAGCACACGTGACCTGCCCGAGGACGGTTTCTAGCAACGACCGCACCGGAGGAATTTCCCGACTTTTTTTATATTTTGTTAAAACTTTGGCTGGGGTATTCACACATGGTGCGATACGTTCTGTGACCCGTAAAATTGAACCCCTGGAAAGTGGTGTTCATTTGGCCTAAGCGGTAATCGTTGAGAACGACATCTACAGTTTATTCCTGCACTGTAAGTGACCACGAACCTCGATAATCTACGTGGATCAGGAGGTGAAGAGTTAAGTCGTAAAGCCGTTTCCTCGAACTCTGCGGCAAGTGGGCGTCTTCGAGGAACGCCCTCTTCATTCGATCGATGTTCCTTCGTTAACGATTTTACAACTTTCACCACGTAAAGTTTGTTCCGTATTCCCCTGAATCTCAGTTTAGCTTTACAGCTGATGTTGTTTGTAGGCACTTGAATGTTACTAACGAGGTTTATATCTAACACTTACCCATAGACTGCCAGTAGAAATATAGGGGCACTTGAAGCTGTGCTTTGATTACAATTATGGGATGGCGAAGACGCTTGGAATTGCTTCGTGCGGATAATTGGAAGTTCTTGAATGTTTACGACATCTGATGCTGATAAATGAAGCAACTTGTTGATATTCACTGGGTAGGAAATCTGTCTTGGTGCCGGGGAAGAGTGGGGCATCTGCCGGATAAACCTTGTCTGGGAAGACGCCCTTCCAGTGAGGGATTTGAGAGATGTGACCTTGAAAGGAGAAGGGGTCACTAATTGTAGTTCTTCTGGCTTCGATCTCTTGGCGATCCTTGAGTGACGGACGTGAGTGTCTGAATATACACAGAACACCAAACCAATTAGGAAGCGATCAGAGTGTTCCACCACGCAATCGTTAACCCTAGAGTGAGGAACAATCACTTCTGGATTGCAAACCGTCACCCTTAGGTGGGAAACAGTCACCTTTAGGTGGGAAACAGTGACCTCTGGGTGGGAAACAGTCACCTCTGGGTGAGAAACAGTCACCTCCGGGAGGGAAGCCGTCACCTCTGGGTGGGAAACAGTCACCTCTGGGTGGCAAACAGTCACCTCTGGGAGGGAAACAGTTACCTCTGGGTGGGAAACAGTCACCCTTGGGTGGAAAACAGTCACCTTTGGGAGGGAAACAGTCACCGTTGGGTGGAAAACAGTCCCCTCTGGGTGGGAAACATATCACCTCTGGGGGGGAAACGGTCGCCCCTCACCCAGCGGTCTTACAGATAGCCATGTCTGAGTCCTCAGGTCTCCCCTCCCCTCCCCTCCCCTCCCCTCCCCTCCCCTCCCAGCCAGCCCGGCTATGACCAGCGGTCCCACAGATAGCCATGCCTAAGTCCCCAGGTCTCCCCTCCCCTCCCCTTCCAGCCAGTCCGGCTATGGCCAGCGGTCCCACAGATAGCCATGTCTAAGTCCCCAGGTCTCCCCTCCCCTCCCCTCCCATTCCAGTCAGTCCGGCTATGGCCAGCCGTCCCACAGATAGCCATGTCTAAGTCCCCAGGTCTCCCCTCCCCTCCCCTCCCCTTCCAGCCAGTCCGGCTATGGCCAGCGGTTCCACAGAGAGCCATGTCTAAGTCCCCAGGTCTCCCTTCCTCTCCCCTTCCAGCCAGTCCGGCTATGGCCAGCGGTCCCACAGATAGCCATGTCTAAGTCCCCAGGTCTCCCCTTCCCTCTCCTCCCCTCCCCTTCCAGCCAGTCCGGCTATGGCCAGCGATACCACAGACAGCCATGTCTAAGTCCCCAGGTCTCCCCTCCCCTCCCCCCCCCTCCCCTTCCAGCCAGTCCGGCTATGACCAGCGGTCCCTCAGATAGCCATGTCTAAGTCCCCAGGTCTCCCCTCCCGTCCCGTTCCCTTCCAGCCAGTCCGGCTATGGCCAGCGGTCCCACAGATAGCCATGTCTAAGTCCCCAGGTCTCCCCTCCCCTCCCCTCCCATTCCAGTCAGTCCGGCTATGGCCAGCCGTCCCACAGATAGCCATGTCTAAGTCCCTAGGTCTCCCCTCCCCTCCCCTTCCAGCCAGTCCGGCTATGGCCAGCGGTTCCACAGATAGCCATGTCTAAGTCCCCAGGTCTCCCTTCCTCTCCCCTTCCAGCCAGTCCGGCTATGGCCAGCGGTCCCACAGATAGCCATGTCTAAGTCCCCAGGTCTCCCCTCCCCTCTCCTCCCCTTCCAGCCAGTCAGTCCAGCTATGGCCAGCGGTCCCACAGATAGCCATGTCTAAGTCCCCAGGTCTCCCCTCCCCTCTCCTCCCCTCCCCTTCCAGCCAGTCCGGCTATGGCCAGCGGTACCACAGACAGCCATGTCTAAGTCCCCAGGTCTCCCCTCCCCTCCCCCCCCCTCTTCCAGCCAGTCCGACTATGGCCAGCGGTCCCACAGATAGCCATGTCTAAGTCCCCATGTCTTCTCTCCCCTCCCCTCCCCTCCCCTCCCCTCCCCTCCCCTTTCAGCCAGTCCGGCTATGGCCAGCGGTACCACAGACAGCCATGTCTAAGTCCCCAGGTCTCCCCTCCCCTCCCCTCCCATTCCAGTCAGACCGGCTATGGCCAGCCGTCCCACAGATAGCCATGTCTAAGTCCCTAGGTCTCCCCTCCCCTCCCCTTCCAGCCAGTCCGGCTATGGCCAGCGGTTCCACAGATAGCTATGTCTATGTCCCCAGGTCTCCCCTCCCCTCCCCTCCCTTTTTTCGGCCAGTCCGGCTATGACCAGCGGTCCCACAGACAGCCATGTCTAAGTCCCCAGGTCTCCCCTCCCCTCCCCTTCCAGCCAGTCCAGCTATGGCCAGCGGTCCCACAGATAGCCATGTCTAAGTCCCCAGGTCTCCCCTCCCCTCCCCTTCCACCCAGTCCGGCTATGGCCAGCGGTCCCACAGATTGCCATGTCTTAGGTCCCCAGGTCTCCCCTCCCCTCCCCTTCCAGCCAGTCCGGCTATGGCCAGCGGTCCCACAGATAGCCATGTTTAAGTCCCCAGGTCTCCCCTCCCCTTCCCCACCTTTCCAGCCAGTCCGGCTCTGACCAGCGGTCCCACAGATAGCTATGTCTATGTCCCCAGGTCTCCCCTCCCCTCCCGTCCCCTTCCAGCCAGTCCGGCTATGACCAGCGGTACCACAGACAGCCATGTCTAAGTCCCCAGGTCTCCCCTCCCCTCTCCTTCCCTTCCAGCCAGTCCGGCTATGGCCAGCGGTCCAACAGACAGCCATGTCTAAGTCCCCAGGTCTCCCCTCCCCTCCCCTCCCTTTTCAGCTAGTCCGCCTATGGCCAGCAGTACCACAGATAGCCACGTCTAAGTCCCCAGGTCTCCCCTCCCCTCCCCTCCCCTTCCAGCCAGTCCGGCTATGACCAGCGGTACCACAGACAGCCATGTCTAAGTCCCCAGGTCTCCCCTCCCCTCTCCTTCCCTTCCAGCCAGTCCGGCTATGACCAGCGGTCCCACAGATAGCCATGTCTATGTCCCCAGGTCTCCCCTCCCCTCCCCTCCCTTTTTTCAGCCAGTCCGGCTATGGCCAGCGGTCCCACAGATAGCCATGTCTAAGTCCCCAGGTCTCCCCTCCCCTCCCCTCCCATTCCAGTCAGTCCGGCTATGGCCAGCCGTCCCACAGATAGCCATGTCTAAGTCCCCAGGTCTCCCCTCCCCTCCCCTCCTCTGCCAGCCAGTCCGGCTATGGCCAGCGGTCCCACAGATAGCCATGTCTATGTCCCCAGGTCTCCCCTCCCCTCCCCTCCCTTTTTTCAGCCAGTCCGGCTATGACCAGCGGTCCCACAGACAGCCATGTCTAAGTCCCCAGGTCTCCCCTCCCCTCCCCTTCCAGCCAATCCAGCTATGGCCAGCGGTCCCACGGATAGCCATGTCTAAGTCCCCAGGTCTCCCCTCCCCTCCCCTCTCCTTCCAGCCAGTCCGGCTATGGCCATCGTTCCCACAGAGAGCCATGTCTAAGTCCCCAGGTCTCCCCTCCCCTCCCCTTCCAGCCAGTCAGTCCGGCTATGGCCAGCGGTCCCACAGATAGCCATGTTTAAGTCCCCAGGTCTCCCCTCCCCTCCCGTCCCCTTCCAGCCAGTCCGGCTATGGCCAGCGGTCCCACAGATAGCCATGTCTAAGTCCCCAGGTCTCCCCTCCCCTCCCCTCCCCTTCCCTTCCAGCCAGTCCGGCTATGGCCAGCGGTCCCACAGATAGCCATGTCTAAGTCCCCATGTCTCCCCTCCCCTCCCCTCCTCTGCCAGCCAGACCGGCTATGACTAGCGGTACCACAGACAGCCATGTCTAAGTCCCCAGGTCTCCCCTCCCCTCTCCTTCCCTTCCAGCCAGTCCGGCTATGGCCAGCGGTCCCACAGGTAGCCATGTCTAAGTCCCCGGGTCTCCCCTCCCCTCCCCTTCCAGCCAGTCAGTCCGGCTATGGCCAGCGGTCACACAGATAGCCATGTTTAAGTCCCCAGGTCTCCCCTCCCCTCCCCAACCTTTCCAGCCAGTCCGGCTATGACCAGCGGTCCCACAGATAGCTATGTCTAAGTCCCCATGTCTCCCCTCCCCTCCCCTCCTCTGCCAGCCAGACCGGCTATGACTAGCGGTACCACAGACAGCCATGTCTAAGTCCCCAGGTCTCCCCTCCCCTCCCCAACCTTTCCAGCCAGTCCGGCTATGACCAGCGGTCCCACAGATAGCTATGTCTATGTCCCCCGGTCTCCCCTCCCCTCCTCTCCCTTTTTTCGGCCTGTCCGGCTATGACCAGCGGTCCCACAGACAGCCATGTCTAAGTCCCCAGGTCTCCCCTCCCCTCCCCTTCCAGCCAGTCCGGCTATGGCCAGCGGTTCCACAGAGAGCCATGTCTAAGTCCCCAGGTCTCCCTTCCTCTCCCCTTCCAGCCAGTCCGGCTATGGCCAGCGGTCCCACAGATAGCCATGTCTAAGTCCCCAGGTCTCCCCTTCCCTCTCCTCCCCTCCCCTTCCAGCCAGTCCGGCTATGGCCAGCGGTACCACAGACAGCCATGTCTAAGTCCCCAGGTCTCCCCTCCCCTCCCCCCCCTCCCCTTCCAGCCAGTCCGGCTATGACCAGCGGTCCCTCAGATAGCCATGTCTAAGTCCCCAGGTCTCCCCTCCCGTCCCGTTCCCTTCCAGCCAGTCCGGCTATGGCCAGCGGTCCCACAGATAGCCATGTCTAAGTCCCCAGGTCTCCCCTCCCCTCCCCTCCCATTCCAGTCAGTCCGGCTATGGCCAGCCGTCCCACAGATAGCCATGTCTAAGTCCCTAGGTCTCCCCTCCCCTCCCCTTCCAGCCAGTCCGGCTATGGCCAGCGGTTCCACAGATAGCCATGTCTAAGTCCCCAGGTCTCCCTTCCTCTCCCCTTCCAGCCAGTCCGGCTATGGCCAGCGGTCCCACAGATAGCCATGTCTAAGTCCCCATGTCTCCCCTCCCCTCTCCTCCCCTTCCAGCCAGTCAGTCCAGCTATGGCCAGCGGTCCCACAGATAGCCATGTCTAAGTCCCCAGGTCTCCCCTCCCCTCTCCTCCCCTCCCCTTCCAGCCAGTCCGGCTATGGCCAGCGGTACCACAGACAGCCATGTCTAAGTCCCCAGGTCTCCCCTCCCCTCCCCCCCCCTCTTCCAGCCAGTCCGACTATGGCCAGCGGTCCCACAGATAGCCATGTCTAAGTCCCCATGTCTTCTCTCCCCTCCCCTCCCCTCCCCTCCCCTCCCCTCCCCTTTCAGCCAGTCCGGCTATGGCCAGCGGTACCACAGACAGCCATGTCTAAGTCCCCAGGTCTCCCCTCCCCTCCCCTCCCATTCCAGTCAGACCGGCTATGGCCAGCCGTCCCACAGATAGCCATGTCTAAGTCCCTAGGTCTCCCCTCCCCTCCCCTTCCAGCCAGTCCGGCTATGGCCAGCGGTTCCACAGATAGCTATGTCTATGTCCCCAGGTCTCCCCTCCCCTCCCCTCCCTTTTTTCGGCCAGTCCGGCTATGACCAGCGGTCCCACAGACAGCCATGTCTAAGTCCCCAGGTCTCCCCTCCCCTCCCCTTCCAGCCAGTCCAGCTATGGCCAGCGGTCCCACAGATAGCCATGTCTAAGTCCCCAGGTCTCCCCTCCCCTCCCCTTCCACCCAGTCCGGCTATGGCCAGCGGTCCCACAGATTGCCATGTCTTAGGTCCCCAGGTCTCCCCTCCCCTCCCCTTCCAGCCAGTCCGGCTATGGCCAGCGGTCCCACAGATAGCCATGTTTAAGTCCCCAGGTCTCCCCTCCCCTTCCCAACCTTTCCAGCCAGTCCGGCTCTGACCAGCGGTCCCACAGATAGCTATGTCTATGTCCCCAGGTCTCCCCTCCCCTCCCGTCCCCTTCCAGCCAGTCCGGCTATGACCAGCGGTACCACAGACAGCCATGTCTAAGTCCCCAGGTCTCCCCTCCCCTCTCCTTCCCTTCCAGCCAGTCCGGCTATGGCCAGCGGTCCAACAGACAGCCATGTCTAAGTCCCCAGGTCTCCCCTCCCCTCCCCTCCCTTTTCAGCTAGTCCGCCTATGGCCAGCAGTACCACAGATAGCCACGTCTAAGTCCCCAGGTCTCCCCTCCCCTCCCCTCCCCTTCCAGCCAGTCCGGCTATGACCAGCGGTACCACAGACAGCCATGTCTAAGTCCCCAGGTCTCCCCTCCCCTCTCCTTCCCTTCCAGCCAGTCCGGCTATGACCAGCGGTCCCACAGATAGCCATGTCTATGTCCCCAGGTCTCCCTCCCCCTCCCCTCCCTTTTTTCAGCCAGTCCGGCTATGGCCAGCGGTCCCACAGATAGCCATGTCTAAGTCCCCAGGTCTCCCCTCCCATCCCCTCCCATTCCAGTCAGTCCGGCTATGGCCAGCCGTCCCACAGATAGCCATGTCTAAGTCCCCAGGTCTCCCCTCCCCTCCCCTCCTCTGCCAGCCAGTCCGGCTATGGCCAGCGGTCCCACAGATAGCCATGTCTATGTCCCCAGGTCTCCCCTCCCCTCCCCTCCCTTTTTTCAGCCAGTCCGGCTATGACCAGCGGTCCCACAGACAGCCATGTCTAAGTCCCCAGGTCTCCCCTCCCCTCCCCTTCCAGCCAATCCAGCTATGGCCAGCGGTTCCACGGATAGCCATGTCTAAGTCCCCAGGTCTCCCCTCCCCTCCCCTCTCCTTCCAGCCAGTCCGGCTATGGCCATCGTTCCCACAGAGAGCCATGTCTAAGTCCCCAGGTCTCCCCTCCCCTCCCCTTCCAGCCAGTCAGTCCGGCTATGGCCAGCGGTCCCACAGATAGCCATGTTTAAGTCCCAGGTCTCCCCTCCCCCTCCCGTCCCCTTCCAGCCAGTCCGGCTATGGCCAGCGGTCCCACAGATAGCCATGTCTAAGTCCCCAGGTCTTCCCTCCCCTCCCCCTCCCCTTCCCTTCCAGCCAGTCCGGCTATGGCCAGCGGTCCCACAGATAGCCATGTCTAAGTCCCCAAGTCTCCCCTCCCCTCCCCTCCTCTGCCAGCCAGACCGGCTATGACTAGCGGTACCACAGACAGCATGTCTAAGTCCCCAGGTCTCCCCTCCCCTCTCCTTCCCTTCCAGCCAGTCCGGCTATGGCCAGCGGTCCCACAGGTAGCCATGTCTAAGTCCCCGGGTCTCCCCCTCCCCTCCCCTTCCAGCCAGTCAGTCCGGCTATGGCCAGCGGTCACACAGATAGCCATGTTTAAGTCCCCAGGTCTCCCCTCCCCTCCCCAACCTTTCCAGCCAGTCCGGCTATGACCAGCGGTCCCACAGATAGCTATGTCTAAGTCCCCATGTCTCCCCTCCCCTCCCCTCCTCTGCCAGCCAGACCGGCTATGACTAGCGGTACCACAGACAGCCATGTCTAAGTCCCCAGGTCTCCCCCTCCCCTCCCCAACCTTTCCAGCCAGTCCGGCTATGACCAGCGGTCCCACAGATAGCTATGTCTATGTCCCCCGGTCTCCCCCTCCCCTCCTCTCCCTTTTTTCGGCCTGTCCGGCTATGACCAGCGGTCCACAGACAGCCATGTCTAAGTCCCCAGGTCTCCCCTCCCCTCCCCTTCCAGCCAGTCCAGCTATGGCCAGCGGTCCCACAGATAGCCATGTCTAAGTCCCCAGGTCTCCCCTCCCCTCCCCTCCCCTTTCCACCCCTCCCCTCCCCTGTCCAGCCAGTCCGGCTATGACCAGCGGTACCACAGACAGCCATGTCTAAGTCCCCAGGTCTCCCCTCCCCTCTCCTTCCCTTCCAGCCAGTCCGGCTATGACCAGCGGTCCCACAGATAGCCATGTCTATGTCCCCAGGTCTCCCCTCCCCTCCCTCCCTTTTTTCAGCCAGTCCGGCTATGACCAGCGGTCCCACAGACAGCCATGTCTAAGTCCCCAGGTCTCCCTCCCCTCCCCTTCCAGCCAGTCCAGCTATGGCCAGCGGTTCCACGGATAGCCATGTCTAAGTCCCCAGGTCTCCCCTCCCCTCCCCTCCTCTGCCAGCCAGTCCGGCTATGGCCAGCGGTCCCACAGATAGCCATGTCTATGTCCCCAGGTCTCCCCTCCCCTCCCTCCCTTTTTTCAGCCAGTCCGGCTATGACCAGCGGTCCCACAGACAGCCATGTCTAAGTCCCCAGGTCTCCCCTCCCCTCCCCTTCCAGCCAATCCAGCTATGGCCAGCGGTTCCACGGATAGCCATGTCTAAGTCCCCAGGTCTCCCCTCCCCTCCCCTCTCCTTCCAGCCAGTCCGGCTATGGCCATCGTTCCCACAGAGAGCCATGTCTAAGTCCCCAGGTCTCCCCTCCCCTCCCCTTCCAGCCAGTCAGTCCGGCTATGGCCAGCGGTCCCACAGATAGCCATGTTTAAGTCCCCAGGTCTCCCCTCCCCTCCCCTCCCCTTCCAGCCAGTCAGTCCGGCTATGGCCATCGTTCCCACAGAGAGCCATGTCTAAGTCCCCAGGTCTCCCCTCCCCTCCCCTTCCAGCCAGTCAGTCCGGCTATGGCCAGCGTCCCACAGATAGCCATGTTTAGGTCCCCAGGTCTCCCCTCCCCTCCCGTCCCCTTCCAGCCAGTCCGGCTATGGCCATCGTTCCACAGAGAGCCATGTCTAAGTCCCCAGGTCTCCCCTCCCCTCCCCTTCCAGCCAGTCAGTCCGGCTATGGCCAGCGGTCCCACAGATAGCCATGTTTAAGTCCCCAGGTCTCCCCTCCCCTCCCGTCCCCTTCCAGCCAGTCCGGCTATGGCCAGCGGTCCCACAGATAGCCATGTCTAAGTCCCCAGGTCTCCCCTCCCCTCCCCTCCCCTCCTCTTCCAGCCAGTCCGGCTATGGCCAGCGGTCCCACAGATAGCCATGTCTAAGTCCCCATGTCTCCCCTCCCCTCCCCTCCTCTGCCAGCCAGACCGGCTATGACTAGCGGTACCACAGACAGCCATGTCTAAGTCTCCAGGTCTCCCCTCCCCTCTCCTTCCCTTCCAGCCAGTCCGGCTATGGCCAGCGGTCCCACAGGTAGCCATGTCTAAGTCCCCGGGTCTCCCCTCTCCTCCCCTTCCAGCCAGTCAGTCCGGCTATGGCCAGCGGTCACACAGATAGCCATGTCTAAGTCCCCAGGTCTCCCCTCCCCTCCCCAACCTTTCCAGCCAGTCCGGCTATGACCAGCGGTCCCACAGATAGCTATGTCTATGTCCCCCGGTCTCCTCCCCTCCCCTCCCTTTTTTCGGCCTGTCCGGCTATGACCAGCGGTCCCACAGACAGCCATGTCTAAGTCCCCAGGTCTCCCCTCCCCTCCCCTTCCAGCCAGTCCAGCTATGGCCAGCGGTCCCACAGATAGCCATGTCTAAGTCCCCAGGTCTCCCCTCCCCTCCCCTTCCACCCAGTCCGGCTATGGCCAGCGGTCCCACAGATTGCCATGTCTTAGGTCCCCAGGTCTCCCCTCCCCTCCCCTTCCAGCCAGTCCGGCTATGGCCAGCGGTCCCACAGATAGCCATGTCTAAGGCCCCTGGTCTCCCCCCCCTCCCCCCCACCCCCCTTCCAGTCAGTCCGGCTATGGCCAGCGGTTCCACAAATAGCCATGTCTAAGTCCCCAGGTCTCCCCTCCCCTCCCCTTCCAGCCAGTCCGGCTATGGCAGCGGTTCCACAGATAGCCATGTCTAAGTCCCCAGGTCTCCCCTCCCCTCCCCTTCCAGCCAGTCGGCTATGGCCAGCGGTCCCACAGATAGCCATGTCTAAGTCCCCAGGTCTCCCCTCTCCTCCCCTTCCAGCTAGTCCGGCTATGGCCAGCGGTCCACAGATAGCCATGTCTAAGTCCCCAGCCCCCCCCCCCTCTCCTCCCCTTCCAGCAGTCCGGATATGGCCAGCGGTCCCGCAGATAGCCATGTCTAAGGCCCCAGGTCTCCCCTCCTCTCCCCTTCCAGCCAGTCAGTCCGGCTATGGCCAGCGGTCCCACAGATAGCCATGTTTAAGTCCCCAGGTCTCCCCTCCCCTCCCGTCCCCTTCCAGCCAGTCCGGCTATGGCCAGCGGTCCCACAGATAGCCATGTCTAAGTCCCCAGGTCTCCCCTCCCCTCCCCTTCCAGCTAGTCCGGCTATGGCCAGCGGTCCCACAGATAGCCATGTCTAAGTCCCCAGCCCCCCCCCCTCTCCTCCCCTTCCAGCCAGTCCGGATATGGCCAGCGGTCCCGCAGATAGCCATGTCTAAGGCCCCAGGTCCCCCCCCCACCTTCTAGTCAGTCGGCTATGGCCAGCGGTTCCACAGATAGCCATGTCTAAGTCCCCAGGTCTCCCCTCCCCTCCCCTTCCAGCCAGTCCGGCTATGGCCAGCGGTCCCACAGATAGCCATGTCTAAGTCCCCAGCCCCCCCCCCCCTCTCCTCCCCTTCCAGCCAGTCCGGATATGGCCAGCGGTCCCGCAGATAGCCATGTCTAAGGCCCCAGGTCCCCCCCCCACCTTCTAGTCAGTCCGGCTATGGCCAGCGGTTCCACAGATAGCCATGTCTAAGTCCCCAGGTCTCCCCTCCCCTCCCCTTCCAGCCAGTCCGGCTATGGCCAGCGGTCCCACAGATAGCCATGTCTAGTTCCCCAGGTCTCCCCTCCCTCCCCTCCCCTTCCAGTCAGTGCGGCTATGGCCAGCGGTTCCACAGACAGCCATGTCTAAGTCCCCAGGTCTCCCCTCCCCTCCCCTCTCCTTCCAGCCAGTCCGGCTATGGCCGGCGGTCCCACAGATAGACATGTCTAAGTCCCCAGGTCTCCCCTCCCCTCCCCTCTCCTTCCAGCCAGTCCGGCTATGGCCAGCGGTCCCCACAGATAGCCATGTCTAGTTCCCCAGGTCTCCCCTCCCCTCCCCTCCCCTTCCAGTCAGTGCGGCTATGGCCAGCGGTTCCACAGACAGCCATGTCTAAGTCCGCAGGTCTCCCCTCCCCTCCCTCCCCTTCCAGCCAGTCCGGCTATGACCAGCGGTTCCACAGACAGCCATGTCTAAGTCCCCAGGTCTCCCTCCCCTCCCCTCTCCTTCCAGCCAGTCCGGCTATGGCCGGCGGTCCCACAGATAGACATGTCTAAGTCCCCAGGTCTCCCCTCCCCTCCCTCTCCTTCCAGCCAGTCCGGCTATGGCCAGCGGTCCCACAGATAGCCATGTCTAGTTCCCCAGGTCTCCCCTCCCCTCCCCTCCCCTTCCAGTCAGTGCGGCTATGGCCAGCGGTCCCACAGATAGCCATGTCTAGTTCCCCAGGTCTCCCCTCCCCTCCCCTCCCCTTCCAGCCAGTCCGGCTATGACCAGCGGTTCCACAGACAGCCATGTCTAAGTCCCCAGGTCTCCCCTCCCCTCCCCTCTCCTTCCAGCCAGTCCGGCTATGGCCGCGGTCCCACAGATAGCCATGTCTAGTCCCCAGGTCTCCCCTCCCCTCCCCTCCCCTTCCAGTCAGTGCGGCTATGGCCAGCGGTTCCACAGACAGCCATGTCTAAGTCCCCAGGTCTCCCCTCCCCTCCCCTCTCCTTCCAGCCAGTCCGGCTATGGCCAGCGGTCCCACAGATAGCCATGTCTAGTTCCCCAGGTCTCCCCTCCCCTCCCCTCCCCTTCCAGTCAGTGCGGCTATGGCCAGCGGTTCCACAGACAGCCATGTCTAAGTCCCCAGGTCTCCCCTCCCCTCCCTCTCCTTCCAGCCAGTCCGGCTATGGCCGGCGGTCCCACAGATAGCCATGTCTAGTTCCCCAGGTCTCCCCTCCCCTCCCCTCCCCTTCCAGTCAGTGCGGCTATGGCCAGCGGTTCCACAGACAGCATGTCTAGTTCCCCAGGTCTCCCCTCCCCTCCCCTCTCCTTCCAGCCAGTCCGGCTATGGCCAGCGGTCCCACAGATAGCCATGTCTAAGTCCCCAGGTCTCCCCTCCCCTCCCCTCCCCCTTCCAGCCAGTCCGGCTATGACCAGCGGTTCCACAGACAGCCATGTCTAAGTACCCAGTTGTTCTCTCCCAAGGTTGATTTACGACGAGAACGAAATTTAAGGGCCAATAAGCTGTTTAGCTTTTGTCGTTGCATTATGCCCGCCCTCCGACCCTCCCCCAGTCTTCCCCCTCCCCCAGTCTTCCCCCTCCCCCGGTCTGCCCCCTCCCTCCAGCACACCTGTACTCCCCTTGACCACTCCACTCCACCCACCCCGTCTCGTAGCCGGCGAAGACCCAAAAAAAGGAAATTAGGAGTGTGATAGATAGATCTCAAGTAGATGGCGCCGCAGACGGTGACCCCATCCGCCCCCACCCCACCCGCCCCGGGGCCCGCGCCGGGTGGCAAGCAGGCAGCACGCGGGGGTGGCCGACGGCTCGGCGGCCGCCGGCGGTCCGTGCCGGGGTGATGGGTCGAGTCCGACCGGCCAGGCGAGGGGGGTAGTGGGAGGCGGGGAGGGGGGAGACTAAGGAGAAGGAGGTGAGAGGAGTTGGGGGGAGGGGGTCCAGTCGGCTCATCAGGTGGCGCGCTCTACCTACCTAGGTTCCCCGATGCCAATCAGCGTCCGCCCCGGACTGCACCGGCCCCCCGCCGCGCGATTGATAAGCCTGGGGGAGACCCCTGGACCTCGGTACCCCGGTAGGGGGGGGGGGGGGGGGCGAGGGGGAGCCCGGGGAGGGGGCGGAGGCTAGACCCCGATGAGAGACCCCACGTGCGCGTTATATATTTATATGTCTAAGATCTATAAATATATCAGATATATGAATATAAATATATCGCCGCTATGTGTATACTAACAGTCTACAATCCTCACCGCACCTCACAAGGGCTCACTAGATATCGTAGAAAACCCATCCTCACTCCACCCCATACCAACTCAACCTCTCTCCCTCTCTCTCTCTCTCTCCTCCCCGCCCCCTCTCTCTCTCACTCCCGTTCCGCTCTGGCGTCACTCCCCGCATATCCGTCCAATTCCTTCCTTTACTCGGTCTTTACTCTCTTTCACACTTCCATGCGGCAGTTCTTTCTGTTTCTCTCTCAACCCCCACCCCCCCATTTCGTTTCTTTTTCTGCAGCTCTGCCAGTCAATCTCTTATCGTTGGCTCGGTCAACGGGTGCCCCCATCCCTCTCCCTTCAGGCTAGCTGAGAAACCTGATATGTGATTTTAAAAGCTAAGATATTTATTGGCGAAACATTTGATATCAAGGGGGTGGGGGCGTGGGGGACGTGGGCCGCTCGGCTCTGTCTCTGCCACGCAACGTTTGGCTTTTTTCGCCATTTTTTTTAAACGGCGACATGTAAACAGACAAATCAGACAAATCAGCAGGTCCACTTTGTAATAGCTACTAATATGGCCAAGGATAGTTTTTGATTCTAATTTTGGGCGTGGTAATGGAGGGTAGCAATCTTCCGGCACACGGACGTTCCACTTATGCTATAGTCCCTTTGCCCCCCCCCACTCCCCCCCGTCAAATTACCCTATCAATATTCAAATGAAAATGGATCTCATCGAAGAAATATGCTCAGTTTGCATAAAAATGAATAAACCACACGTTTAGCATTTAGTGTGCCAACTAAAACCCGTAAACCAACGAACGAATTAATTGATTTTGATTAATTGGAAGCCATGTTGACCCCCCCCCCCCCCCCCCCCCCAAAAACAAAAAAAAACCCAAAAAAAAAAAACCCCCCAAACCAAAAAATTATGATTTCGCAAACTCTATTTTGAAGTATGTTTCGCTAACGTCTTCCATTCATGATCGTAAGATAACGGAATTTCTATTTTCAATTCTGCGTCGAAACAACCTAACTCTAACATCTGTGCCCCTATCACCGTTGAGGTCATCCGCGAGATTAGCGGTTACGTGGGGAAGAGGTGACTTGATGACGGGGGGTTGTGGATGGTGAAGGGTGGTTGGGAGGTGGGGATAAGTATGGGCGTGGGGGTGTTTGGGGGGTCAGCATGGGGTGTCAAGAGGAAACTGTCAGAGTGGGTTGCCAGTCACAGATATTTCGCGTGTGTCTGGAGGTGGGATGTCCGAGAACGGGGGGTGGGGGGGGTAGGATGCGAGTGGAGTACCCGTAACGAGGGAGGGGATCCGATTGGGTTTTAGCTTGGGGCTTAGCGGGGGGGGGGGTGTAGGCGGATGGGAAGGGGGTGGGTGTTTCGCTGTACCGTATGGACATATTGCAGCGCCCCCGCCCCCCCCCCCCGCCCTGTAGAGCCCTCCGACCCCCCCCCCAAACTCCCCACACCCCCACACATCGATCCGGGCGACGGACTTATCCAGGATTTACATGGTCGGTCAAGTGGCTCCTTGAAAGGTACCCCCGGAGTGGGGCGGCGTCTCGATACATACACCCTACCTACCTACAACCCGCCCGCCCGCTATCCAGCCAGCCAACCAGCCAGCCAGCCAGCCAGCCCGCCAGCCAGCCAATCAGACCGTCAGCACACCAGCCAGACAGCAGCCTCCAGCCAGCCATCCTGTGACCTACTCCCCTCGCCGCTTAGGACCATCCTGTGACCTCCCCTGACCGTTAGGGGACCATCCTGTGACCTCCTCTGACCGCTAGGTGACCATCCTGTGACCTCCCCTGACCGCTAGGAGGGCCATCCTGTAACCTCCTCCCCTCGCCGCTAGGGACCATCCTGTGACCTCCTCCCCTCACCGCTAGGGAACCATCCTGTGACCTCCTCGCCTCACCGCTAGGGGGTCATCCTGTGACCTTCTCCCTTCGCCATCAGGGAACCATCCTGTGACATTCTCCCCTCGCCGCTAGGGAACCATTCTGTGACCTTCTCCCGTTGCCGCTAGGGAACCATTCTGTGACCTTCTTCCGTTGCCGCTAGGGAACCATTCTGTGACCTTCTCCCATTGCCGCTAGGGAACCATCCTGCGACCTCCTCCCCTCGCCGCTAGGGGGCCATCCTGTGACCTCCTCCCCTCGCCGCTAGGGGGCCATCCTGTGACCGCCTTCCCTCACCGCTAGGGAACCATCCTGTGACCTCCTCCCCACGCCGCCAGGGGGCCATCCTGTGACTTCCTCCCCTCGCCGCTAGGGAACCATCCTGTGACATTCTCCCCTCGCCGCTAGGGAACCATTTTGTGACCTTCTCCCGTTGCCCGCCAGGGAACCATCCTGCGACCTCCTCCCCTCGCCGCTAGCGGGCATGGTGGGAGGGGCGGGGGGGGGGGGGGGTCCTCACCGCCTTTTGCGTCCCCTCCCTCACTCGTGGGTGGGACCGACTTGGCGCTGTGGGAGCCCAAACACCCACCACATCCACCT